>CM051363.1:140876-443823 GCA_028015245.1 Cardamine occulta | reverse complement strand
TTTTTCCTGGAGAAACGGCACGCATTTCGTACTGAACGGACAAAAAGTTTACCTTTTTTTGTTTTGGTTATGAATGTAATATTGTACAAAATCAAGGGATAAATAAGGAAAGACAAGAGGCTACAAATATTATTCGTGATTAAACGGCTATATATTTTTTTTCAAAACCTCTCTGTGAAAGGGCAGGTTGGGATAAATAATAACTTCCACCATTATTTTTCCGAGAGAAGAAAGCATTAGTGAAGCAGATCGATTTTAAAATCAAAATTTGAGGTCGAGCGGGAAACAAAATCCTTAGTTATTTGATTTCCAGAAATCTCTCATCAGGTGAGTTTCACTCACAACCGTAGCTTTCGTCGTCTCTAAGATCTCTCCTTCGTTTTTTTTGTTTTTTCTGACGATTTCTCCGGCAGTAAGTAATTGAATGGCGAGAACGAAGCATTTCGCTAAGAGGACACGACCTCGGAATCAAACTGGTATCTGATCTGATTACTTTTTTTTTTATTTTACTCAGAATTTTAGGGTTTTTTTACCAATTTGTTAACCCTAGATTTCGCATCTGAAATTTGTAGATGCCGCTGGTTCATCTACTCCGGCGGCTGGTCCGAGTACGGTACGGCATTTCTCTGTTTTTCGATTTCAAATTTTGCATATATTATCTCGTTGATGACTTATCGAAATTGTTGAAGCAGACAACAAGGGCCAATCAAGGTGAAGAAGAAGCTCAACAAAGTGAGTTTCGTGAATCTGTTTTTTGTTTTCCCTATTTTGAATTTCTCTTGTGCTGTGTGTGTGTTTGAACTTTTCTCCTTTGTAACATTGCAGCAAATCCTACAACTTCACCAGCTACCAGTAAAAAAGTTAGTTAGATTTTCCACCATTTCTTTATCTTCAACTTGGATTTGATCTCTAATTTTTTTGTTTGTTTTGTGAAGAAAGGAGCTAAGAGAAGTAGACAGGCTATGCCAAAGGGTTAGTTTATTGAAAGATTTTCGTGATATCCCTCAGAATGTAATAATAATGTATTGTGTTTAATCTAATCCATCTTGGTGTTGTTCTTTTATAGGTTCACAAAACAAGCCTTATCGTTACAGGCCAGGAACCGTTGCTCTTAGAGAGATTCGCCATTTCCAGAAGAGCACTAATCTTCTGATTCCAGCTGCTACTTTTATCAGACAAGTCAGTTTCTCCTTTACTCTCTCCTTTGGTTATATAGAATTGTGCTACTTGTTTCTTGTAGTCTTTGAGGTTCTTGGCTCATAGAGATTCATAGCCATATGATTTTTGTGACTGCAATACTTAAACATGAATCTTAAGTGATATAGAAATGCTGATTTGTGTTGGAATCAAACTTTATTTACATTGTTCTAACAGGTGAGAAGTATAACCCAAATGTATGCCCCTCCGCAAATTAATCGTTGGACTGCTGAAGCTCTTGTGGCTCTTCAAGAGGTACCAATCCTCCTTCAACTTCAAGAGGAATGTTATTTTCCCTTGATCAACCTAATCATGAATTCTTTTGGGCAGGCGGCAGAAGATTACTTAATTGGTTTGTTCTCAGATTCAATGCTCTGTGCTATCCATGCAAGACGTGTTACTCTAAGTAAGTACTCCAGAAGAAAACGTTTTCAGTCTTTAATTTAAGAATCACACACATACTCTTCTTCGTTCCTTTGAACCAGTACTTCAAAATCCTATATAATTAGCTCTTCCATATCAGTGAGGAAAGACTTTGAGCTTGCACGCCGGCTTGGAGGAAAAGGCAGACCATGGTGATAGAAAGTCACATCTTCCATGTCATTTTGTTAGTGGGGATCGATTAGTTTAACCACCAATGTGATGCAGGTTTGTATAAGATTATTCACTCATTATGTCTTTTGATGCTTGTCCTTATTTTTCGACTTTCATGATCTGACAAAAGTTATCCCGAATTGTGTTTTGATTCATTCAGTATCTAGGTTGTAAACTTTTTTCTCTATGTTTGTTTCTCATTAGCTTTTCCGTGGACTTGTGATTGTTTTCCATTGAGAGGAAGATTTGAAATTGTCTAACTCGAACTCATTTCTTAGAAGAGGGTGTGACTGAAAGTAAAATAAATTTAAGAAGAAGATTTGAAAAAACATGTGTTTAGAAAGGGTTTAGCAGAAATATATCTCTGACTAATGGTTCCCAATTTCTCTGCTTTCCAAGGCATATTAAAAAGTTTGAGATATCCTTAGCATTTCAAATTTAATAATTCATATACTGATTTTTTTTTTATTGATTATTCGCATAAAACATTTGTGATTCATAGTGTTGTCACAATACACATATGTAATTCTTTACCATCCGATATTGCTAGTGTCTGATGAGATAAACTTTTAAAAGGTCGAATTTCGAATTTGGTAGTAATATTTATTTCATTGTCAACTCCTTTTGTATATGGGTATTGTTTGCCAAACTTTATAGTTTCTCAAATTTTTTAAACATCCTTCATTCAGTATCTAGGTTGTAAACTTTTTATACTAAATAAAAACTTGGATACGTCATGAATCATGCCATGGTCCCAACAAACTAAATAATATATAATTCCACGTGTCATGTTCAGTTGCAACTGTATAGTTTGTTCAGTGCCTTTGCTCAACCTTTTCTTTAAAGTAAGTGAATAATAAACCGAACAAAATAAAATGAAGCATGGAATAAATTACACGATGTGAATAATTGGAATAGAGGGAATATCCACAACGCTAAATTGATTTTTTATATTCAACCCTAACAAACTTTCAACTCACCCTTTTGATAGTTCTAACAATATTTTTATTCATTAAATTGGGAATTTAATTCAAATGAAAATATTTAATGGACTAGAATTCATAAATTTTAAAATCAATTGATTCTCTTAATGAATACCACCAAATAATGGGGGATTTTTATTCTGTATCTACAATTTATAGTTTCTCATATTAATGTATGTGATCTGTATTAATGATTATTTTGTTCATACATATCACTAGTACTTAATTTTCATATATTTAAACCTTCTAACAGTTTATTTTCAATCGATTAAAATTACCATATTTACTGTAAAATAATAGATTTGTTTTGCGTGGTTAAGTAGTTGCCTAAATCCTTTCCATTTTTGATTAGAGTGGTAGAACGAAAGAAAACGCTACCTCGATAGTGTATATACGGTAGCTGGTTAATATTTAATACATAGTTAATTATCATTTAACCTTGTTAAGAGATGTAACGAATCGTATCTTATATGAAACATTAAATCAAGCTCTCAAGGCAACTAGAAGCATTTTTAAAAAGCAATTACACAAGAACATGACAGACTAAATAATGTAATGAAACATGTCTTATATGATTCCCATTGGTTCTCAATGAAATCCCTCGAGCATTACACGCATAATAGCATATGTACCGTCACCCATTAGTTGCAAATTGATTAACAAAGAATAATTTTTAAGATTCTTATTTTTCTTATATAATAGTTTCGTTAAATTCGATTTAAGGAAAGTAAAGTACGATACATCACACTTAATTCCAAAATGTGGAAACCGACCGAACCGGTCGTTAAATCTTTGCCCTATAAATAGAGAAGAGGCTTCGTGTTCTTCTCTTAAAATCCACCATTCTCTCTTTCTCTCTGTCTACAGTAAATGGTATCAAATCGTTAATCTTGGTATAGTACGGTGTCGTTTAAGATGGATACACAGCGTAAGTCAAAGCATGCCAAGACCAATGCGACCACCATTGTTGCCTCTTCCTCTGAAGGTACGTACATCTTTCTTTAGAAACGGTGTCGTTTGATTTAACTTTTAATTTTTTTGACAAGTAAATGTGAAATTTGGATGATGACATGAAACAGAAGTGAGCAGTCTTGAGTGGGAGGAAATAGCAATGACCCAAGAAGAAGATGATTTGATTTGCCGAATGTATAAGCTTGTTGGTGAAAGGTTTTTCATTCTTTCTTTTATATTTTTTGGGTTAAGTATATATTTATATATGTGAATTAATTAAGTCTTCTAAAAATGATTTTTTTCTTTTTTCTTTCTGGTTTGGTTTATGAAGGTGGGATTTAATAGCTGGGAGGATTCCAGGAAGAACAGCAGAAGAGATTGAGAGGTTTTGGGTAATGAAGAATCATCGAAGATCTCAATTACGTTGATTGGCGATGTTTAAATCATTTTTTATAATAATGAAAAAGTAATGAAATATACACATATATCCGTTGATAATTCTGCAATTTTGTTCGTGAATTTTTGAAGTAGTTGTTGTATCTCGGGATTTCATTTTGTGTTTCTAAGTTATATGATATATCTCAATTAAAAGTGAAAACAATACGTTAGAAACAGTAAATTTTCCGGTAGTTTTAGAGGTAAATAAAAAAGCACACCAAGATAATAAGATGAAGATGTACTGTATTAGTTATTTACTTCTAAAATGTTAAAGTAATTAGAAAAAGAAAAACTACTATATATCGCCGAAAAGAAAAATCTATTATCCATCATCGTTAACTTGCATCACTAAGTGAAGTAAGATTATTGGGCCTTAAGAAAAGCCCATATACAAAATAGGCATCTGATGAAATGTCTATATTTAGTAACCCAAAACAAATAGCTGATTACAAGCTAATGCAATGATAATACAAATATGTATTTCCAAACTAAAGAAACCGAATCTAATTAACAGAAGAAAGTGAATTACATGCTGAATCTTTCTTTTTCTTGTTTTTTAGGTTTAGCATTTGTATGAAGATAGTTCTGATTCTGGCAAAGTTAAATAACAGTTTATCATATATTCATAACTACTTGAAGCATTTTGATCTTGCAGCACAATGCGCATAGTTTATGATATTTCCAAACGAGTGTCCACAACAATTTAAAAAAAAAAACATAAATAAAACTAACTTAAAATAGTCTAGAATTCCACCATAATACTCTTTTAATGGGTTGGCTCTTGGTCGATCCCTCGTTGGTAGGCTTTCCACTTCAACGAAACTTCATTAAGTGACTTGGTAGAGAATCCATCATCACTTAGCACTCTAACAACTCCTTCTTTCAACTCTTTCATTCTATTCCTTACCACTTTGCCTTCTTCTCCTTCCATCAATCCCTTCACCACTCTCACCACTTCTTCCCTTCCTACGATCCCATCTTCACCCGCTCGCGCTCTCAAAGCCGCACCAACATCTTCCACGAGTAACCATGCATTCATCTTTTGCTCCGCGTACAAAGGCCATGCTATGAGCGGTACACCGTTTACAATGCTTTCTAGAGCCGAATCCATCCACAATGTGTTAAAAATCCACCTATGGATGGATGAGCCAAGATTTGAACTTGTGGAGCCCATGACCCAACCACTAAACCTTTTTCTTTGGTTTGATCTAAGAACCCTTGTGGTAAATAAGAAAACGAGTCGGTTTGGCTATGCGGATTGAAATACGACGAATTAGCTATTCCGCTTGGACTTCTTATGACCCAAATAAACCGTTTCCCACTATCCGCTAGACCGAAAGCGAGCTCATTGAATTGCTCACACGTGACTGTGCCACCGCTACCAAATGATACATATAGAACCGAGCCGAGTGGTTGGTTGTCTAGCCATTTTAAACATTCGGACTCACCGTACCTGTTAGTGACATCAGATGAACATGTGTAAACCAACGGTCCAACCGGGTAAACCGGTGGTTTATCAAGACCTGGTTCTTGTAAAGCCTTTATAGCATTTGGCTCTAAATCAATGAAGGAATTGAGGAGAATCCCTTTAGCTTCTTTGTACTTCTTAGTGGTATGAAGAAGCCATTTGTATGCGTCGTCGCTACGGTCTTTAGCCGGATCGAACAAATCTTTACCGGGTACCGGGACACAACCGGGAATCTTAATCGGTGTTGAGTAATGCTCTTTTGGTGCTCAAACCGAACTAGAAGAATTGGAGTCAAGATCAAAGTGGAGTTAACTTAACAAGAGTTGTTGAAACAGTGTTCTAGTAGTACTACTTTTGAGGTTACTTGTTGTATTAATCTAAGCTTAGAGTTGGTGTAGTAGTTAGCAGTTGTACTGTTACTAAACTCTTTATATGTTGTGTTTTGTGGTGAAGTAAAAAAAAGGAGAGTTTTTCGGAAATGTTCTTTCATCTTTAATAATCAAATCCTCTCTCGAAAGTTCTTAAAATATTCCGATTAAAACAGAGAAAATGCAAAGTATATTTTCATTCAGTTAAACTCAAAATCACAACAGTTCGGTTAAGTCCCTATACTCACACGACACCGTTTCGTCTAGTTTCGGCATGTAAAGAAAAACGACAAGGTCATAGCATTTGATGGATAGAAAATGTACGGTGGCACGTGAAACTCAACGGCTACATCGAATGCATCCGTACCAAATAAATCGACGACGAGAACCGTTGGGAGCGCCGGGTTAAAGCGAGTCATGGTGAGTGCGATTCGAGTTTCGACTCGTGCAGTGGAGGGAACGTCGGAAAGATCGGCGGGAGGGAGGTAAACGGAGGCTACGGAGGAAGGGAGGAAGTTAAGAACGGATCTTTGGGGCTCAGACGGCGAAGATTCTCCATAAATGATGAATGTGACGGGGAAACAGTGCTTATCAAAGAGTTGCTTTGCTAACTCGATGAGTGGGATGAGGTGACCTATACCGGGACTTGGTATGATTGCTATATGTGGAGTGTTTGCTTCCGCCATTAATACAAGATTCAAGAATCATGAATTTTATTTCTTCCTCTTTCTTGATATTATTTTTTAATTGTATCTGTTCTGATTTCACCTGTGGTACGTAGAGTGACTTTATAGAGCATGCTCGTGGTTATAAATTTTAGTCGGGTTTTCTTTTTCTTTTTTTCCTGGTTCTTTTATTTGATCCATCTGATTTTCTGTGGACTATTTGGATTTGTCGGTGATAGTTTTAGCTCGTTTGATAAGAAATAGAATGAAAACTGAAAATAACAAATATATTGATAATTTATGTTGGGAATATAGTGAATCGTAAGGGATGAAGCGGGAATTACGTATAACGTTTGTATTTGTTTTTTTCTTAGGAAGTAGGAAGTTAAAGAACTCTTATGTTGTTGCTTTGTGCATGTGAAACAACACACGGCCACTTGCACTTATATATTTGGAACATTTTTTTGGTTATTAATGATTTCAAACAACATAAGTAATTTGAAAAAATTATACAGTTGTTAAATGTTATAAATTATAAGTAAGCCAAGTAAATGTTTGCCAACATCGGAAAACGGATAAAATGATATCATGAACAGGTTATGTTTCTGTCCAACCTGATTTCGTATCCCAAATAAATTGCCAAACGTGATAATGACGGCTAAGGACGTAAAACGACACGGCGTTTTGTTTCCACCGTAAAAATGACACGTGCCTGTATTTGGACCATGGCAGGCCCAGTATATAATTGGGCTGTGGGAAGCAAACAAACTATTCTTGTCAAATCCTCCTACGCCTAACCTAGTAGGTCCACGCTTTCTACAAGACCTATATGATAATTGTGGAGAAGCTTCTCGATGACCGTTGTTTGATACCTTTCGTTTGACTGATGATGCCAAAATTATGGATTTGTAAGGTGAACGAGTGTTGTTTATCTTTGAGATGTACCAAATAGTGAAAGAACATAAAGCAAGTTCTCTGAGATGAGTCGTAAATGAATTTTAAGGTTATGGGTTTTATATGTATTCAAAGCTGGCAAAGTGGAAATTATTGTAGTAGTAATATCATAAATAAAATTAATAGACGACAACTCATTGCACTATCTTTTGGTCGATCTCTCGTTGATAGGCTTTCCACTTTAACGAAACTTGAGCAAGTGACTTGGTAGAGAACCCATCGTCACTCAACACTCTAACAACCCTTTCTTTTAACTCTTTCATTTTCTTCCTTACCACTTTCCCTTCTTCTCCTTCCATCAATCCCTTAACCACGCTCACCACTTCTTCCCTTCCCACTATCCCATCTTCACCCAATCGCGGTCTCAAAGCCGCACCAACATCTTCAACGAGTAGCAATGCGTTCATCTTTTGCTCCGTGTACAAAGGCCACGCTATGAGCGGCACACCGTTTACAATGCTTTCTAGAGTCGAATTCCATCCACAATGTGTTAAAAACCCACCTATAGATGGATGGGCCAAGATTTGAACTTGTGGAGCCCATGACCTAACCACTAAACCTTTTTCTTTGGTTTGATCTAAGAACCCATGTGGTAAATAAGAAAATGGGTCGGTTTGGCTATGTGGATTGAAAAACGATGAGTTAGCTATACCGCTTGGACTTCTTATGACCCAAATAAACCGTTTCCCGCTCTTAGCTAGACCGAAAGCGAGCTCATTGAACTGCCCACACGTGAGTGTTCCACCGCTACCAAATGATACGTATAGAACCGAGCCGAGTGGTTGGTTGTCTAGCCATTTTAAACATTCGAACTCATCATTCCCGTTGAAATCAGATGAACCCGTGTTAACCAGCGGCCCAATCGGGTAAACCGGTGGTTTTTCAGTAGTCGGTTCTTGTAAAGCCTTAATAGCGTTAGGCTCTAAATCGACAAAGGAATTAACTAGAATACCTTTAGCTTCTTTGAACCTGTTGGCGTGGTGGAGAATCCATTTGTATGCGTCATCGCCTCGGTCTTGAGCCGGATCGAACAAATCTTTACCGGGTACAGAGATACAACCGGGAATCTTAATCGGTTCGGTTAAGTCCCTAAACGCACACGACACCGTTTCGTCTAGTTTCGGCAAGTGAAGCAAAAACGACATGACGTTGGCATTTGATGTGTAGAATATGAACGGTGAAACGTGGAACTGAACCGCCACGTCGAACGCATCCGTACCAAATAGATCGACGACGAGAACCGCTGGGAGATGTTTCTCCGCCGATAAAGTCCCGAAAAGCTCCCGGAGCGCCGGGTTTGAACGAGTCACGGTGAGCGTGATCCGAGTTTCGATTCCCGCCGTTGAGGGAATGTCGGAAAGATCGGCGGGAGGGAGATATACAGAGGCCATGGAGGAAGGGAGAGAATTGAGAACAGGTCTTTGGGCCTCAGACGGCGAAGACTCGCCGGTGATGATGAATGTTACGGTGAAACAGTGCTTATCAACGAGTCGCTTAGCTAACTCGATGAGTGGAATGAGGTGACCCATACCGGGACTCGGTATGATTGCTATATGTGGAGTGTTTGCTTCCGCCATTAGTGACTGCGAAATCAAAAACACAATCTATTTCTTGTTTATATGTATTTTTATTATTTCTGCTTAATTTATCTATGGTAGGTAGTGGCTTTATATAGCATTCTTGATTTCTAGTGGTCTTTATTGGGTTGGCGGCCAATTCTTTTATTTTAAATAAAATATATTTGAAATATATATATTACTACGATTTTCACATTTTTAATTATATAAAATAAATACAATAATATAAAAAAGAAAACAAAAATTAGAATCGGCTCTGCTCTTTCGATGATTATTTGCTCCAACCATTTATTACTTTTTGAACCAAGAAACTTTTCATATCTCAATAATAGATAGAGTTTAAGCCTGAAAATTACAATAATTCCATTGAATTTATTATGATGTTTAAAACATCAAAAAGTCAGCTGAATTAACACATCTCTCTATCAAGTTATCAACGACTGAAGATGTAAAACGACAGGTACCTGTATTTGGAGTTTGGACCCATTGTAGGCCCAATAATGATGAGCTTTCTTTCTTTTTTTGACAAATTTAAAGGGATATATTAGAAGCAAACTTAACAAACTAATTACAAGGCCATTATCGTCTTTTCGAACATATCACCTGTACATTTCCCGGTTAAGCATCAGCTCCACCATTAAGTCACTCCATGAATCAATCGGACCGGGTAAGCACCAGTGAAGACAATCGTTCTGAATCTGATTCAGCTCCTTGTTCTTCACTCCATTGAAAGGATTTGGATACCGGTACGGTCCGGGATGTCCATCTGGTCGGAGAAGCGACATTGAAGTTGTGTCAAGTAATCCAATGTTGGAATTAGAACCTTGTTGTGCAGTCTTATGGAACTCTTCAAGCTCGATATCACGCATCGATACATCCACGTTCTTCATCTCTCCTTCACTTACCTTGAACGGCATCGTTCTGTTACAGAAACCACCACTATTCCACTCTCCATTCTCGAAATGATCAGGTGTTGTTGTTCTGAACAGAACCTGAGCTTTATGTTTTGGTTCAGCGACAAAGTTTAAAACCAATTGGAGAGCTTTTCGGTATGAGTATAGATAACCGAGTTCGGTTAGATTATTCTTCCCTTGGCAGTAATGGCATCCGGTTACAGTGTTGTTTTCATGGAAGATTGATGTTTTGAGAAACCATTTTCCACCGGAGATGACAACATAGTCGAAGTTGATGTACTGATCTGTCCAATCATGGTCTAGCTTGTCGAGGTGGAGTTGAATGTCTGAGAAGGAAACTCCATTCATGTTCTCAAAGGTTTCAGCTTTTACAAGGAAAGGAGACCAAATCACTGAGAGTGTGAAGTTGTGAAAAGGGAATCTCCAAATCTTTGATCTGTATTCCTTGTCATGGTATATTTCCTCTACTTCTTCTACCTGAAAAAATCAACCAATTTGACATCAAAACCTAAATGGATTTCATTTCACAGAATCAGATTAAAGATGGAATTGAATTAGTGTACCTGAGAGAGAATGCAGATGAGGGATTGAACATGGTTACGAGAGATGGAATCACCAATAAAAGCCAACCATTTGTTCCTCATTTTGTCAAGAAATTGCTGAGGATTAAACCTTGGGAGATCACAGTCGCGAGGTTGCCATCTCCATAGAAGGTAATTCACATCTGGCCGTCCGTTTTTCAAGCAATTCTGGTGATCTTGGATATGACGGCAAGAGACATTAGTGTAGTCTGGACCTGATGGGTCCGGTACCCAATTTCCGATGAAGATATCACACTTGGTAGAAACTACAATTTATTTACACAGAGATTTAACCAAACACTTGGTGAGCGTAATATAATCCAGAGAATTTCATTTGAAGAATTTTTGGATTTTGATGAAAAAGGAAGAAAAACCTAATTCCTTCACATTGCTTGGATCTTACACTTTCGAATTGATTCCTCCTACAATTTGGGAATAATTACGGATGATTGACAAAGATTGTCTTACCATTTTGTGAAGCAATGGTTGTGATGCTTACTGGAGAATCAACGGAGACGGGAGCTTGAGCGACGGCAGTGAGATCAGAAGGATCCGGCGGGAGAGATTCCGGCGAGGTTCGAACGTCGGGAACCGGAGAGACGTTGGAATCGGTAATGATAAGACGGTAAGCGAGACCGATGAGAAGAAGAAAAGCAACGAATTTGAGGAAAATTTGATTGCGTTGGTGAGAGGTACCAAATGGGTTTGGTTCAATCTTGATGCTCTTAGGCAATAATCTTAATGTCTCCATTGAAAATTAGAGAGAAAGAGTAACACAGATCACTCAGTTTTCGAAGGTTTTGAAATTAGCTTTTTGTTTTTTGGAGGTTTTTGGTTGGCGTTGAAAGCGAGGATTTTCATGGTAAAAGACAGAGAGGATACTCTGTTCTGTTTTTTTTTCTTTCCTGAATTGAAATTCATATTTTAATTTTTTTAATTAACTCGTCAGGAATGTAAAATAAATTACTCATATTTTTTTCATGCATGTGTTTGCTTGAATTGTTTTCGAATTTGTGTATGTCGGTCGTGGCTTAATTACTGAGATTTGCAGATTTCTGGCGATATGTTCAAAATAATAAAAAGGAATAATGAACTAATGATTAGGCGTCCTTAATTGTTTTTAAAGACACAAATATAGAACTGCAAAGCGAGTCATATACTTTTTCTCTTCATACAGTGTTAAGCCATTGGTGATACGGAGACAATAACATTAACTATTTCCCGTAATTGAAAAATGCAAGAGAACATGGCATAGGTTCAATAAGCAGTTGCAAGATTCAAATCAAGATATGAAGGTTATTTATTTGTATGAAGATCGTGTGATTCAGACTGTATTTTTACTGTCAATCAATTCCTTGATATTTTAAATAACACACATTTATAGGAAAGTACAAATTTGTGAAATGATACTCGATAAGAACAAAGGTCACTTCCGAATGGTCCTACCGTATTTATTTATCAATTATCACTTATGAGGAGCAAATGATAGAGAACTTCTTTTTTTCAAAAAGAGACCTCGCACCTTAGATCTAATGGTTGTAAGTTGTAATTAATAAGTCGCTTTTGTTTGTGAAGTATTAATCTGTTAACAATTAAGATAAACTGACGGAATAGACGTGAATTAATCGTTTTAGGCAGACTTGATATTGATTTATATATTCTTAAAAATTTGTTATATAAGTTGTATTTTTAATTGATGTTGATAAATAATTAAATTACGCATCGAATTTTATGCATGAAGATGAAGTGGGGTACACCATGAGGCCCATTTCTGAATAAATTATTCCGTGGGCTTAAATCTTTACTACGTGGACCCATATTCTGGATCTACCGTAATAACTTTCACCAATAACGGACAGGAACAGCCTGGCCAGATCATATACAAAGAAATTTGTTGTCACAAAATCCAAACAAATATTACTTCATTTCCCAGAAGATTATCCACAATAACAGATGATCAATTTACATAAACCAGATCACAAGTAAAACAAACTATATATGGTTTATCTTTAGAACCCAAAAAAACGAAAGAAAGGAAGAGAATGGATATTTATAGTGACACAACCCCAAAAAATAGAAAATAAGTTTTGGGTCAGAATATAAGCAAATGATGTGTTATATCATAATCACAGTTTACGTTTTTATCGAAGCTTGGAACCAGAAGCTGATGAAGCTTCATGAAACTAATGATCTAGGAACTCTCATCCCAAATCCATGCTTAACCTTGTCAACCCTGATTCAATTCAACAACAACAAGTATAAAATCTCAGAATCAACTAGACTGGTCTAAAACTGCATTACAAAGAGTGGTTGTGCTTACGTTGGAGCTAATTTGCCAAGACTCTTAAGTTCTTCACCAGAGTCTCCATCAAGAACTCTTCCTGATATATCAACTATGTAAGAACGGTTCTTGCCTCGAGGAAGACCTCTACTTGAAAGCAACTCAAGATCTCTCTCGTGAAGCTCCCTTCCGTTTACAAAGACACTCGTGTTTCCTGCACCACAGTTATCCGGCATTGGACGACTAAACTCTTCGATAAATGGCTGCATCAACCAGCAATTGTTTCACATTTCTTCATCAAGCACCAAGACAAAGATACAGGCAAAACAGAGAAACCAGAATTTAAAGTAAAATACAAGAAATGTGAAAGTTCTTACTGGTATTATACCGAGACACGGGTTTCCCATCACTCCCCAAAAGCCAGCACGGTAATCATACCTGATAAGAATAAAAACAGAAAGATGCTATCTTTAACGGTTGATCAAAATAGTTAATGTAGATAAATCAAACTGTAACCCAACCAAAACATACCAGTACTTGCCAGCTTGAACTGGTCCAGCTTGTTTCTCAGCGTTGATAACCTGATCTTCTGGTATTAGATGCCCATTCACCCAAACCTCTAACTGGTCGTTGTTATAGTCGTTAGAGATGATTTTATCTGTGACCTCTGAGAAACTGTATTCACTACTCTCCTTTCGGTTTCTTGGTCTGCGCTCTTCTTTGCTGGTTTTTGGGATCCTTGAATCTTCAGACACGTCAGTGTTATCGTAGTATCCATTATAAGAAACATCTGTCTCAGTAGCTTCTGATTCTGGTTTCAGCGAGTCTTGTTTCATGTAGGATTCTTGCTTAATGTACCCTGACTGTGCCATCCCATAAGTGAGAGCAGCTCGGTTTACATTAGAATACTCAAAGAGCTCAAGAAGATTGGAATTTTCAGGAGGAGGGGGAGGAGGAGGAACTTTCGCGCCTTTGGTTTTGCGGCGAACAGACTTAACAACCTGTTTTTGAGGTTCACTAGAAATGCTTGATCTTTCATCATCATCTGAGTGTTCACTAGGCGATACAGCCAGGACAACTTTGGTTTCCCGGCGTTTTCTTGGTTCCTCATCCTTAAGTGGACAATCATCTACCACTGCGGTTGTTGCGCTTCTATCTTCAACCTTTACAGAAACCTGGTTAGTAGTTTCCACAAGCGCAGACGAGGAGAAAACAAGCTTCTTATCAACAATTGCGAAACTGACAACCTCAGAACAAGCACCACATTGCAACTTTTGTTCCCTTTCCTGAGCAAGAAGCTTCTTCTTAGGCAAATAGAGCAGCTCAAAGCAATTGTGACAAGCTATAAAAGGAGCACCACCCGCTAGAGGATGGCAACGACGGGAATCAGTATCCGACACAGCTTTTTGAACATAGCCACGAGCAAAAGCACCGCCCATCTCAGAATCAACTTCACTAGGCCACCTCGCGTGATGACTTTGAACACTACCATGTGGACTAAAGGGTTCAGTTTTCTCACCGTGTTGCTTAACCGGGCTATATGGGACATCACCATACCTACTCGGCGTAACCGGAAAGAATCTAGGATCCTGTAATTGTGGATCAAGTATATCAGGACCAATATCTACATACTGTCCTTGAGTAAATGGAGGACGAGGCAGCATCTGATTAGGGTAATGAACTGGTGCTGGATACCAATTTGGAGGCTTTCTATGCATTGGCAATCCATAAGGGTCTCCATAAGGTGGAACATGAACCGGGTTACTTGTAGAAGGATACATTCCATAAGGATATGGATTGTAATAAGAAGGTCCATGACCATGGAAACCCATTGGTGGCTGAGCAGCCACATTAGCATTACCACCACCACGGAGAAGATGATCTTTTATTGAATCAAGCTTTCTTAGAAGCTCTGCTTGTTGTTGACCTGTGTAGTGAATTGGGTTATTTCTGGTCGTCGCGTTCTTCTTAGATGAAGAATCTGAATCAGTCTCTTCTTCTTTCCTGGAGCTCCTGACGGATCTCCGAGATCCAGGTCGTGAATTTGAATTATTGAGTTCCTGCTTAAAGCCTCTTTCTTCATCACTTCTTGAAGAAGCAGCATCGGCTCCGTACACATCACCGCTTGTCCTCATCGGAATTTTTTATTGCTCCTCCGACGAAGACTAGCTTCTAGGGTTTTGCTTGTTTAACTGCAACTGAAATAAAATCAGAATTTATCAACATAACTTCTCTAATCGGATCATCTTGAATTAGCATTGTAGAGCAAATCCTAATTTTCCAAGTAATGGTTTCAATAGACTATTTCTAGAGTTTCTGTGTAGAAATTTTCTCGCAGTCTCCATGATTTCAAACGGGAGAGAAACAAACAAAAAGAGGAAAAAATCAAACGCACCTCGAAGAAGAGCGTTTCCGGCGAGAGGATTAGGTGATGTGGAGATGGGGAAGTTTTTAGCAATTTCTTCTCCGTCTCCGGTGAGAATTGAATCATCAATTAACAAGCTTTTACTTTCTTTGACGCAGCCATTTTTTTAAATTAAAGGGGTTTTTGAAAATTTCGGAGGGGATTTAAATAATCAAAAGACTTTTAAACTGGAAGCTTAAAAGAGAAAATATTGCTCTTCTTTGCTTAGCTTTCCCGGGAATCTACTGTAAAAGAAAAGATCGACAATGGAGTTTGAAATATCTCGGAGGGATAGCATTTAACGATACACTAAGAAAAACACAAACAATTTGATTTCCAAAATTTACAATTTCAGGACATAGCTAACCTTGAAACTATGGTCTTACCGGGCGATGTTGACTCAAAGATAACGTGACGACCAAAGAATAGTTCAACTCCTTTTTTTTTTTTTTTTTTTTTTTGTCACCAAATATTTGAACTCGTCGTATGCAAGATCTAGAGTATATATATACATTTAAATAAGTTATTACAAAAAAAATTAGATACCAGAAAACCAATACTTTAAAGTTTCAACTAGGCAATTTATACATTATTCATGGTGATTGGGGGTGGGTTTAGTTTATTATGATGATATATTTTGTTAAAAGTAAATGGTGTACCACATTCCAAGACGTGCTCATAACTTGAATAATCCTAAAAGCTCACAGGTTTTTTCTTTGTTTATTATTTTAATAAAATCAATGCTTAAAATAGTCGATCTAACAAAATTTCAAATACTTTGTTACTCTTACTATCATCATTATCATTATCTGAACAGTTTAGAAATTGGTCTAGTTGTTGGAATTATTTTATATATAGTGTGACAATGACAAATGTTATAGCTGTAAAGTATTTTAATACATGACATTTAATAGTATACTCCACTTGCTTACAAGAATCAGTAAGATTTGAAATATCTTTTGAACATAAAACTTAGTTGATTTTGAACCGTTTACCGAAAAAAAAAAAGGATGTTGCTGTGCGTGAGTGTATTTATATAGTTAAGATGGTGTGCCTTATGATCTAGTGTAGCTGATCTTATTTTACTGACATTTTTGTTTTGTTTTAATGTTAAGACATTGTTTTAACATTAATAAAGAAAATTGGGTCCGAAAAAATAAAACACTTGGGGGTCTGATACGCACAGAGGCAGAGCAACCAAAATACAAAAATAAACTTCAAACAATGTTGTATTCACAGCATTCGGGCCTAAAGTCTTGGACGTGGCCCATATCCTAGTGTTTCGGCCCAATAGACACGTGTCTTCGCCGGGATGTAATAGCCGATGATCGTCGTTGGCGTGTGACGGATTCGTGGGCTCTCTCTCGTACCTCACAGCGTAATTAGTTTAAATGGATTCGATTTGATCCTCCTACGACATCATCGACTTCCTCTTGAATTTTACGCATTAATCACTTGGGCCATTGCCCATTCGTCTGTGACTGATGACTGCTGGGAATCGGCGGCGGAGAAATTGGAATTTGCGATAGAGGGAGTCAAAGCTCCGATGAAGCCATCCTCAGTATCTACAAGTGTCTAATTGCCGGTGACGTCGCCAGTGGAATGTGAGTCTTCCACTCGTTTTAAGTGTTGTTATTTCTGGTGTAAATCGGAAGATCTCTTGATTCATTGAATAGATTGGATAAAGTGATTGAATAGAGTAGGTCAAATTTGTGTTATATCTTATTTCAACTCGAAATTCCATTGTCATTTTAAAGTGAAATTATAGGCAGAGTTATCACTGTTCCTTCTTTTTTATGTTCAAGTGATGCTGTTTGATAGATGATAGATATCTCTTTTTAGATCTATGGAGGAGCATCTATGATTTGTAAAATTCATGAATAAGTTTATGTAAAGTTTTATCTCTTTTGGTTGCTTATTGTAATTGAATTTACACACAAAAGAAAAGAGTTTCGCATTTGTGACATATGACTTATATATTTTATTTGATTCTACAGACTATGAAAGCTCAGAGTCAGAGACATGACCAGAGTGTGATCTTCGTATCTTTGGGCTTATCAATATCAGTTGACTCTCTGAGTTTGCTCTCATGCTTTGCCCACAAGGACTTAGTGGGGGATGCCTTGATCATCCTCTCGGAGTTCCTGAACACAATCCAAAGACAAGTATAACTATAATATATTCCTTAGTACAACTACTAACAAACTTCAAATATATTATTGACTGCTGATCATTACCTGGTTTTTGAATTGGTTCCAGGCCAGAAGCTCTTTTTAGAAGTTTTGAAACATGCTTCTTGCTCATCTCGACTTCATTTGAGCATGACAACCTCCTCTTTTCCTTTTCAGACGACATTTGCTCATCTGATCCAGCCCCACCCTCATCCTCGCTACATGAAGCCCATTCACTACCTGATTCAGATGTCTCGCGGAGATTGTTTTTCTTACAAGTTTTCGCCCGTTCCACAACCTTATATGCAAACATTTGAAAGGGAACCTGTGAAACTTGAGTTAACTCTGTTGCTTCCCATGAAAGCTTCTGCAATAGCTTAGTCTCGATATCACAGTAATCCACTGGAGGAGCAATGGGCGGGTCTTGTTGGCTACTACTACTGTGCCATTCCGGGTTCAAAGCTAGAAACCGTTTGATATATCGGAGAATTCTGCTAACAGATGAGAAAGTTGGACGCTGATTCGGATCAGCATGCCAGCATCGGTTTGTCAGGTTTGCTATGAATTTAGGTGAATGAAATGGAAAAAGTGGTCTCCCCCCGGCCCTAATGTTTCTACTCACCTTATCTCCTTGCAGGTGACTATCTTCAAATGGTGTTTACCTGTTAGAAGCTCAAAGCAAACCATCCCAAAGCTATATACATCAGACTTATCAGTATACTTGAGACTCCCTGTAGTTCCACTCTGTTCTTGCTCCTCTAGAACTTCCGAGGAATATCATATGAATGGAAAATTCTCGTCCTGACCCGTCGAAGAAGCACTCTTACAAGAGAACCCTTTGACATAACTCAACCCGAACCTAAATATCTTCCCATGCAGATACTTATCTCCAGATTGGTTATTTCTTCTTGGTTTGACAAGAATGTTAGATGGATTCAACTCTCCATGGTATATTCTTTTTGAATGAAGATATTCCATTCCCAAAGCTATCTGAAGCATCAGATCAACCGCGACCGGGAGGGAGAGAGTGTTCTTCTTCCTCGGACCACATACCTCTTTGATGTGTGTGCCGAGGGGTTTACTCATCAGTTCCATGACCAAGAAACACTCTTTCTTCTCCTCATCCGTGAATCCACAGAGGTAATATACAATGCTTGGGTGTGAAAGAGAGAATAATGGAGTAATTTGAGGAAGCAAACTCTTTGTATTGAAATGCCTAAGTGCAAAGCTCTCGCCTAACCAAGTAATCTCTTTGTATTGACTTCCGTTCCCTAATCTTCTTTTCACTTGGTAATCTTTCGTGCTAACCAGAAGAGAAGACGGAAACAGCTTTGGACTCTCGTTTCCATATCCCAAATTTTTCAAAAGGAAATCAGCCAACTTCCGATCATGCTTGCTCGAACCGGGCTGTGTTTTCTTCTGAAGCTCTTTGATTAAAATCCAACGGTCCTCTGTCCAAGAACTCTCGAACCGGTTACAGAAATCTGCGGTCACCAAATACTCTCTCCCGAATTTCCAGGTAAACATCTGAGAGTCATTCCATTGCTTCATATACTTGTTAGAATGCACCAACTTCTTCTTGCTCATCTCTTCTTCATCCCACCCTGAAACCTCACTCGCAATCTCAATAGCCTCGACGATGATTGGTACACAAGAAAGCAAGTTATGTATGTGAAACTCTGTACAATCTCTATTGCAACGTAACACAATAGCCTAGCCCAAAACCCAAGTTTAGGCTCTAAAGACATTCTAACATAAGCTTCTCCTTCTCTAACCACCTATAGAAGCTCCCTCAAGGGCTGTTCAAGAATCTTCCATTTTGGTGTTCTTCTCTTTGAAGCATAGATACGATCGCATAGATTCGGAAATTGAATCATAGGCCGCGGTGAAGAGGTCTAGTAATAGAGTGCATTGCCGTTGGTTGATTTGAATGTTGTCCTTGAACACCATTAACGCTCTCATGCTTCCTAATACCTCTCCTATCTCTCGAAATTGTTCCATTCCGCACCCCTTCAATTTTTACTCGGAATTATAATTATAAATTATTACAATCATTACAAAATGCTCTCCAGATTCTTAGACACAAACCGTATTAATTACAAGAATTGATTGATTCTTGAAAAAAAAAAATATCTAGTTGAGTTGTACGGACAACTACGGAAAATAAGTCTGTTCATGAGGTATTTTAGGCAAGCTTTAATTTGTTTGATTTACTTAAATTGGTTTCTAACAAACGCGCATAATAGCGTTCTTCTCTCCGAGACAAATCACACAACGTCCAAAGCATTACTGTCAGTCCCCTTCCTTTCTCGTTTCACCGGCTACCGAACGACCTATGAACTTATCGTACATCCAAAACAAATGTGGTTGAGTTGGACGCTACTCGTTTAGATACTGCTTCTCCTACCTACAATGATCATATAAATATACTCTTGTTAAAAATAGCAGAAATAACAACATTTGAGCTTTTCTAATTTAATCACTCTTTATATAACCGTTGCTTTAAATTTTTTGAGCTTTAGGATGAACTCGTTAATCATATACGCGAGAGAAGCTTGAAGAAAAGGCTCGTCCTAAATAATGGGCAGTGGTTATAGGAAAATATGTCGTATGGTTTTTACAACGCCAACAATAATTATGCTTTAGAATTTAACATTTTGAACTAGAAAAATAAATTTTACATTCAAGAACAATTTGGAAATTATAAATGCCAAATACACAAGACAAGCCACTAACAAGAATCATAAATGCATAACAGACATGAATGAATCTGGATTTAAATTAACGTGATTGTTGTGAGGTGAGCTTGAAGGAGCACTTGATTCTCTGATTGGCCCATGCCCATCTAGGCCCAGCCCAATGATATTTAGTGCCTAAAGCAAAATCAGATAAAATTGTAAAAATACACTTCCAATGAGAGCATGGACGAATGAACCACTGAACTATATATACATATTTTTGTAAATTTTGCTGCCCCAAAATATATATAATAATTTTGATGCCTAAAGCTGGTGCTTTACCAGCTTTAGGTCAGGGTCGGCCCTGGACCCATCATAGGTCATAAATAGTAGCATGATCCGATAGTTCCAAAAAACTACAGTTACGACCATTCCCTATTCGTAATCAATCAAAAACTTAAGATTGGTGCATACAAACTTTAGGCCATAAAAGCGAAGCCATTTCCGGCGTTGGTATTAATTTGATTTTCATTCTCTAACCCTAGTCGATATCGAGATCAACCTACTCTGCTTATCTCTGAATTTGATATTGATTTTGTTTAGGTTTAAAGAAAGTCTTGAACGATGCCTGTGATTCTGCCTATGGTTGCACTACCGGTCTTTTGGTACATAAATAAGTGTCTGGTTCCCGTTGACTATGATGCTCGCCGGGTGGGTCCGTCTATAAAACGGTTTTTGAGGAATTTAGGCCACTCTGGTCCTATCAGCATCACTGCCGTTGGCCAACTATCAAAGGTTCCTGAAAATATCCTTGAAGCGGTCTCTTCCACTGGAATCACTCTTTATATATGACGTCCCCTACGGTTAGTATCTTGTCATCCTTAATTATTCCTTGCTAGAGTAATGGCATTATTAGAGAGAGTCTCTCAAAGTCTTTAGTTTCTCAAACAGGTCGCAAAGACATTTTTTCGCATATCCTCATCTATTTAGTTCGCAATCCACGTCCAACTCATGTAATGCTCATATCCCCTCCACGATATTTCAATACTCTTTTTTCGCGAGATAGATAAGAAGGAGGGATGCCACATTATTCTCCCGTTTCCATCTGATTGTACTAAAGCTGATGCAAATAGCATCTGGCAAAACTTACTTATGGCAGGTGTGTGTTTGTCCTCATCTCATACTGTCTTGTTGAAATCCTTGACGTTAAGTGCAGTGAAAGAAGAAGAAGTTAACTGATAACTTATGCTTTTTTTTCAAGTCTCGTTTATATTTTATTTATGGAGCATGTAACAGCTACAAGTTTCCACTTTGCCAAATTTTGAATACACTTTAGCCCCAAAAATACATATAACCTTAAAAATTCATCTCAGAGCAGCCTCTATATATATATGTTCTTTCAGTAGTTGGTAAATCTCAAAGAAGTGAGATACAAACAAGCCTCATGGATAGAAGACGGTGGATTAATTACGTGGAGATATCGAAATCAATGTATTTGCAGTGACTTGGCAACAAGTTTCTGTGACCATCTTCCAAATTATCTATGCTTGTTCATCAAAAATACAAATTTAATCCAAAGAGCCATAATTTTGGCTGTAATCGAAATCTCTGTCTGATCGAATGGATCAAAAACTAAAAGCTAGTACATAGTATATATACTTATAGTCATGTTATCTTTTTCTACTGGATGTGCATTTGGTTTTCAAGCAGATTCCGTGCTGGTTGGGATATCTACGTGTGGAGGAGGAAAAAGTGGGAAAACCAAAATAATCATCTAAACCTCATTTTAAATAATGGGCAGTAGCGTTGGTAGTGTATCTTCCAAAAACCCTTTTATATAGCGTTGGTTATAGTCAAATATGTCGTATAGTCTTTACAATGTCAGCCAAAATTATGATTTAGAACTCGAAAAGTGCACTGAAGAACAATTTGGAACTTTTTTTGCCAAAAACATAAGACAATCCACTAACAATAATCATATGTATATAACATATATATATATATATATATATGAATATGAATGAATCTTGATTTATAAATTATTATTTGACGAGTTAAATGAAAAAATAAATACAAATTCCTCGTATAACTCTATATAGGTTTTGATTGTCTTTTTAACCTTTGAGGCACACCCAAAACGCAACGTTCGTATCATGACCGCAATTTTATCCTGCAATCCAATCAAATAAGTTGGTTAATATTTTGCTAATTACACGACCGTTATGATTTATATTTGATTCGATATTGGTACGTACCATTTCAGCATTTTGATTGTGCATTTAGCCATTTGCGAATCAAGCGTCTGTAATCTAACGCCTCCGCATCTGATACTAACGCCCACAGTAACAATCCTGCGACTGCCCACAGCCAATCCAACCTTGGTCTTAGTTGTCACCTTCACCAACAACTGCTTACTCTTCAGCTCTGCCTGTAGCCTCTTAGCCGTCGGATCATCCACCTGTCGTCTCCTCACCTTCGTCAGGACAATGACAGCCGTCCGATTGCCTGGCGTCTCAACAAAGCCTTTGACTTTCGTTGACCCTAAATCGGTCTCAAAGTCTTTCTCTCCAAGAATCACAGCCACGTCAGCATCTCCATAATAAAACCTTAGCTTTCCGTTACGGTTTCTGAAATCGAGCATTGCCGTCGCATCCGCCGTCATAAACGACCACCCATCGTCGGAATGTCCATCGGTAAAGTTGAAATTGCTGATTTTGAAAGAGGCGAGGCGGACCACTGGGAGTTTCGGGCTATACCAGAGGAAGAAAACGGCGACGGCGATGAGGAGGAGGAGGATAATCACGGAGACGAAGATACAAACGCAGCAGCAGAAAACGCGGCAGAAACTCCACCGCCGTTTCTTCTTTGGGTAAAGTGACGCCGGATGGATAGGCCTTGGACGACGACTTGGAAACGTAAGCGGAGCTGATGATGGTGGATTCTGTTGATCACGGAACCCTGGTGGTTTCTGGAGTACCGGTTTTAATGATTTTTCCGCCGCCATTTCTTCATCGCCGGCGTTGGTTGGCTGTTTTTGCTCCATGTGATCCGGAAATAGGGTTTCAAAGTGAAAATAGTTCTGAGAAGTTTTCAAAAAATGACAGATTTATGAGTGTGTGGTTTTAGATTCTTTCACTAAAATAGTATAACTTGATTCTACTACGTACCAGCAACAAGAAAGAATCAATATGATTAATTCGGAAACTGAGCCCACGTTGTTACTTCAACCTGCGTGCCGTTTGGCTTTGTGGAATGCAAACTTCTTGGCGTTTTACATTCCAGCTTTTTCTTTTCTTTTTTGGTTTTCAGTTTTGGTTTTCTTACATACGTGTGTTTACAATGACATTATATGGACCGGTCGTTCGTTTAAAGATAGTGACCACCATGTATAAAGTATACAGCTCGTATCATTGACATTCTCTTTTTTTTTTTTTTTTTTCAGCATTTCTGATTAAAATGTAACTGTATAAGTGTAGACAGAGGTATGCAACAATTGATGATTAGGGAAAATGATTAAAAAAAATTAAAACAAAAATTATGCTTTTATATAAAGATTTCGTCTACAAATTATATAATTGATGAAAGCCACTTAGTATCATACTATTATCCATCGTTCCGGAATCTATTGGAACAATAATATATCGGGTGAAAGAGATTGTATTATTTTGTCCGTTTGGATTTTTCTTTTTTGTCTCTATAACAAACAGTAAGGATCCCATAAAATTCGACATTGATAGCACATCATGAGAAGATAATCGTTATATGCACTGACAAGAAATCTAAAAATTATATTCTATTTTTTTGTAACAACTGAAACAATAAACTGCCGATTTGTTTTTCTTACAGAGAAAACTACGACAAAGAATCACGTAAAATATACATTTTAAATAGTTATTTTATGTGTTGGGAGATTATATGAATTTGAACAATGTAGACATATCTATAAAGTGAAAGATCTTCTCTTCGCTGGTCGGCAAGTGAGAAAATGTCATTGCCGTCACGTTTTATTACGTGAGGGAAGAAGCACGTCGATAATATTTACGTTGCCACATGTCGACTCTCAAGGTATATCAAATCAACGGTCCAGATCTTCCCTAAGTGATACTACAACTAGAGCCCATGTTGATGGGCCTTGAGTTAGCACTGGGCCTTGGAGTGTATAATATAACAAATGAATAAAAAAATAGTAACAGAAAATATATGAAACAGAACGCGGGAATTGGTTTTATTTTTCACCTAGCAACAGAGGAAAATGAGTTGGATCGAGCGACGAACTTCAACGGCCAAATTTGGCAAAACCATTGATTCGTTTATTTTCCGTCTCAACAGAAAAAAAAAATAGAAAAGAAACGAAATCATCTTTTTAAAAATTCTCGTTTCCTTCAAAATCCAACGCACTCTTCTTCTTCTTCTTCTTCCTCTCCTCTCTCTTGTTTACCCAGCTTCTGAAACAGGTAACCAACAATCTCTTGCTCTGATTTTTTCTTCTTCTCTACATGGTTTTATCGAGAAAAATCGTGGTTTATATGAATTAAATCATGATGATTTGTGTTGGTATTGATCGATTATTGGGCACCTTCTTCTATCTCTCTCGATTTTCGATTTCTAGGGTTTACTTTTCCATCGAAATTGGGGGTTATCTATTGTTACGTTGCTATGATATCCCTTGATTCGTTTCGTTAACATATATGTATTTGAAATCCGATAATCTGAGATCTAGGGTTTGGAATCTTTGTCAAATTGACAAATTTGGGATAAATTGGTATAGGGAGGCATACAAAAGATGTGGGCTTAGATGAGGATTGATCTCCGTGGAAGTTGATAAGAGGAAATGTTTACAAGGGAGATAGGTGCTAAGGACGTCAAAGCCACTGAGAAAAACCGTATTCGATACTCTTCAAAGCACATTAAGCATCTTCCTCCAGGAACCATTACTGATTTTGAATGGAAGAATTATTGTCCCTTGGGTTTCAGGTTAATTTTTATTTTTATTTTTACTTGAATATATTCATTTTTTTTGTACTTAATTTGGTTCTTTTGTTGCAGACTTATACAAGAACTTGAAGATATAAATCATGATGAATACATGAAGTCTATCTGTAATGATGAGACGTTAAGGAAGCTTCCTTCTGGGAAAGTTGGTAACATGTTTCTTCTCTCCAAAGATGACCGTTTTATCATTAAGATTCTTCGCAAATCGGAAATCAAGGTACTTTTTTACTAATGCTACTAAATAATATGTTTATCTCATTTCGTGCCCGGTGATCTCATTTATGTCTTTTGATGTACAGGTAATGTTAGAGATGTTGCCTGGTTACTTTCGTCATATTCATAAGTACAGGTCTACGTTGTTGTCCAAGAATTATGGAGCTCATTCTGTGAAGCCTATTGGAGGTGTTAAGGTAATCAAAACACCAATCTATGATTCTATGATATGATCTGTGACTGAAAACTGTTACTTAAGGTTGTTTTGTTTGTGAGCTGCAGACATATTTTGTTGTCATGTCAAACATACTGCAGTCGGATGTTTTTATGAACAAGGTCTATGATCTAAAGGGTTCATCACAAGGTCGCACTAACAAAAAGATCAAAGTGAGAGATAAAACCATATTGAAGGATATAGATCTTGATTTTTGTTTCTACTTGGATTCCTTGGCCAGACACCGCCTCATCAAGTGAGTTTTCTCTATTTCTATCTTGATTCTTGTCGCAGAGACTGATTTTAGATTTTGCCAACGCACAGACAAACAAAGCTAGATTGTGAACTTTTGGAAGACGAAGGCATAATGGACTATAGCTTAATGCTTGGTTTACAAGTGAAAGGCTCGTGTCAAGGTGAGTACTTGAGCATCTCGTGTCTCTATTTTCATTATTAGTGGATATCATAACTTGTAAATCAAACCCTTCATTAAAACCGCCCTACAGGTTCAATTGATGGATTAAGCCCGGTATACGACAGCTTCACATCACGAGGTAAAACTCTCCCTAGCATTCTTCTCCTGCTTATTACTGTAACTCATCAAGAAAGAAGAACATATGAAATTGTACAGTCAATCTTGTAGGCTCTGCTGACAGCAATAGCTCCAAGTTTATGAAGACAGCTTCAAACTCTCCAGATAGATCTTCTACAATGTATTCATGCACTCCGAGCAGAGGTGATTGAAATCCTTCCCTAGATCTTCAATTTCTAATCTAAAATACTATAGAGAGAACCCCCAGTCCCACTATAACATGGAAAGTCTTCATTTTCATTCTTACAGATTCAGTTGATAGTGAGAGCTCAGTGAATATACAATCAGTAGCAAGTATGGGCCCCAGTCCAGCACAAACCAACGCTTCTGATTCTCCACAAGGAAGCATTGTTTCCAAAACAACTCTCACCAACATTTTCCAAAACAGGTAACTAGTTTTGAGAATTCCTTGTCATTGTGTTAAAATCCTACCTAAGTGCCAAAAAAAACAAGTGGGTTTATGAAAATGAGCGTTCTTGCAGCTCAAGCACTAACTTCGGGATGAAGATACCGGGACGAGCACGACGGGTCGGCAGAGGAGAATCAGGGAGTGTGGTGGGGAAGAACAGTAGAGCAGGAGGCGAGGAATGGTACGATGTGATATTGTATCTTGGGATTATAGACATTTTCCAAGACTATGGTGTGAGAAAACGCCTTCAACATTGTTACAAGTCTATTCAACACAGTTCTAAGACAATCTCAGCTGTCCATCCCAAGATCTACTCTTCTCGTTTTCAAGACTTTGTCTCTCAGATCTTCTTACCAGACGAAGATCCTTCCCACTGATACTTGCATGTATTTACATTTCTAATAATATATTCACTATTTATATAATATAGCTTAGCCAAAGTTTGTTTGTTTGTGACCTCCAATTATTTTTTATGTTACTTTGGCCAAGGTCGAAGGCTCAAATTTCATTTATTAATTAATTTAATTATACAGCATAGGCAATACCAATTTAAAGGAAATTATATTAAACAAAAGCCTCTGTTTGGTGAATCTACTATGTTCATTAGCCAATTCTTGTTTGGTTTGACTAAGAAACAAACTCTGTTTTAAAAAGCGAGTCCGTCGTGTACGTAGATTATATTCGTTGTCATTGTTCCTCGTCCATATTTTCATAACACATGATGACATGAAAAGAGAATAGATCAAGGCCATGAGGAGCCACAAACTTTAAAAAGCAATAACTCTGATTTATATATAATAAAAGCAACAACTTGAAAAATAAGTATACATAATGGACCTCATCTATCCATATTTTCTCCGTAACCGCATTTGTAAACAGAATATAGTAAGGCCACAAGGAAAAAGGTAATCCAAAACATAGAGCAAATATACGAGAAACAGAGCATAAAAGGAGGATGAGTATGGTGAAGCCAAAGATGTGACTTAGTCGTCCCAAGATATTGCGTTTCATGAATTCCGCAAGGACTTGTAAAACAAAGTATACGACGAAAAAGATCCACATAAGCAGATCTAAAGTGCAAAAGATGGTGTACGGAGGCCAGAGATATATGTAAGGCTCGTCACCAGGGGCGAAGTGGATATTGTTGTGTCTCATGTACCAAATCGATGCAAGACCACAGACTATGATGAACAAGTTCATGTAAAGTCATAATATATAATCCTGTTCCCATCATCATGCACCAAACATATTACACAGACACAGTTAGAATATATACATATTAATATTATAACGAAATTGAAAAAGGTAACTAAAAACCATTAGTCGATCGTATAATTTGGACTAACCACCAGTTAAAGCACCGAGACTCAACGGTGATAGAACCGGCCATGGCTTCCCTTCCTGCGAAGACCCCTCAACTCACAATTAAATCTGTGTTCACGGACATATATATAATAGAGAATACACCCATCTCCTATTCCAAGTCTTAAAGTGGGGTTTAAAAATATATTTTTTTTGTTAAAACGTGATAACTTCAATTTCCTATTTTGGATTAGAATGTGTGGGATGCATTTATCTACATGTTCACATATATCATGCATTTAACCTAATATTTATTTTGTTAAGCTAATGTAAAAAGCATGCCCAAAATTATTATTTGTATACCTTTTATGCAGAGTAAACCGACTTCTATTCGGCATGGGATTTACCTATAATATTTTCTCAATCAGGTGAGTTTATCCATAGATTTAATTAAATGTAACTAGGGCAAAAAAAAAAAAAGGGATTAATTTACCTTTTCCTATTTGAATTAGATGTATTTTTACCTTCTATATAATAGAATCACTAGTTCTCTAAAGTTTCTCCAAGTCTCACGTTCTGTTATCTATATACCTTTAAAACTACAAATTCAAAGAAAACGCTTTGCTCCTCCTCCATAACAGCAATGGGATTGTTTTCCACTAATCTTTCCTCCCGTTCTCGTTCTTCCATCAGTTCTCAATCTCCTACTCCCTTGATTCGCATTCGAGGCAAACGTTCTGAGTCTCCTATTCACATTAGAGGCAAATGTCCTCCTGTATATGTACGTCATGTCAGCATTCCCACAGGTGCTCTTCCCATGGATACTTTTTGTGAATACTCGTCCTTCAGCTGGTTCACGCTCCCGCTGGAACTTTTTTAATTTTATGTTCGGAAAAAAGAATTGAAAGAAACAAAAGTTTAATCTTTCGATTCAACTACAAAATTACCTTTTCTTTGTCGGCAACGGTTTTTGATATTTCATGGTTTTTGATTTTCTATAATTTGATATTTTGTTAACTACAAAAATTGCATGGCTTATTTAGTCATGATTTATTATTTTGCATGGTTTTACTTTTTAAGCAACTTACCAAACCAATAAGAAAAGATAGAAAAACAAAATGAACCATAACTGAAATCACAAACTGAATTGTGAACCAAACATCTTTTATCACATGACATTTATTGATTAGGTAAAATCGCAAACCCACTTATTACATTATGATCTCACAACGATGCGTAGTTTTACAAGTTAAGTAGATCAGAAGAAATCCTTAAAAGTAGGAAGTTTGATTTCGCCTTTACTAGAAATAGGGATAGTAAATTCACCGACAACAGGAAGGTCAATGGTGAGACCGATTTGGAGCTCGTAGTCAATGTCCCAGTCCACACCAACGTCTCGAGCTAGGTTGAACAGTATACTATACGGCACCACCATTGGAATATCAAGAGCCGTCATGTCCTTGGCTTTCAGAGAACCCGGGTCCGGTACCTTCCCCTTTCCGATCTCCCTATCAAATTTTATCATTACAAATATAATCAACATCTAAGGACATGACGGTTATAGTTTTGCACATGTAAACAGAACCAAAATTTGTTTATAATCTAGCCGGTTATAGTTTTTATATATCTCATATAAAATCAAAATCAAACCGAACCGTCGAACTAAAAGAAACCGGTTCTCATTGGTTCATGAACTCCTAAAAGGTTAAACCAACAAACAAAACGCAAAATCGAAATAACTGGAACATAAACCGAACCAAACGAATGACCATCTCTAAACCATTTGATTATATAAAAAACATTTTATTAATAATTTGTAAAAAAGAATCAAACAACGGAGAAAACGTGTTTTACCGGCCGGCGCTGTGGAAAGTGAAACTGATCTCGCAGATCGGAATAGAATGACTGTAAGGATTGGTGACTGAAACTTTGGCTAAGTACTCGACCGAGTCACGGTTCACGTCTTTAAGGTCAACGTCCGTAACCGAACCCTCCGGTTTAGGGATCGTGGTGAGTTTATCCGCCACGAAATCCTTTGCTTCATCTAACAAGCTCGCCATAATATTTCTTCTTGTTAAATCTTTCTTTTGTTTCGGTGTTTTAATTTTGTGTGATATGATATGAAGTTTTTCTTGGATTATATATAGAAACGGATGGGATTACGAGGTTTTGTTGAGTCGGTACATGTGATTGGATTACATTTTATAAAGGTTTGTGTACGTGTGAGGGCATTCGACGAGTGAGAGTGAAAGCGTGGGCTATACGTGTCTTCTGCTTGATAATTTCGTCACCTCACAACTACTACTATTGTAAACGAAAACGTATTCTGAAAAATATTTTAATCAAATGGATATTTTGTTTGCACTTCTAGCTTAAGATATTATTTTTTAACAATAAGTGGAAAATATTATCCAACAAAAGAAAAAGAAAAAAAAGGTGGAAAAGTATTGGCGTAACGAATAAGATTGATGGACCGACCATGTCCCCCGCATATGCACGTCGGTAGACTGTAGTATTCCCCTGCATCGCGGTACACTATAATGAACCGACAGCTGTGAAATTTAGTAAGTTATATGGTGATCGAAATATAAATAGAATATTTGTCTGGGCTTGTAAGCTCATTATTTGAACATTAAATAAATAAAAGCCCAGATAATTCTCAATTGAACATTCATAGTCGGGAACTTAAATAAATTTTATGGGCTTGTAAGCCCATTATTTGACCACTGTTTGATCCATCAGGTATGACACGTGTTGATGGATAATTAGTAGATGGGGAATGAAGAAGCGTGTCCAATCAGTCGACATGTCGACTGAAAAAGATGAGTCAGCATCTATGTGGAGAAGTCAAATCTCCGCCTCGAATGTTTTGTGAATTAATTTGACTTATTGACCATTCAAACTACTGCTTGACTTTTTATTAATACGAAGAATTATAATTTAACCAAAACAAAAACACATATTTTCACACCAAACACTCTTTAATTGGTATAGGTTTTCCACAATGTCAATTGCGGAGAATGTTTTTGTTGCCGAATATGAAATGTATGACCATCTTTTGTAAATTAAAAAATCCAACTGATTATTTACTGGCATGTACATAATTTAGAAAAAGCAATCCACTGATGAACACTTCTCCGTGTGCATAAATATCAAAAATATATATTTTAATATTTAGATTTGCACAAGGAATATAATACCTAAAACACTCCACGAACTAAACTTTATATTTTATAAATTTAAATTAAGAAATAAAAAATAATTGAAATTTTTTGGAATTATATATTACCAAATCAGAACTGCCGAAAGCACCTATGTTGGTGTCGGTGGTTGTCGTACCAACTAGTATACTAACGCCTTGTGTCTTCTACAAATTTTGTTTCTTCAAATTTTTTATTCACACTATTTCTATTTCATTTTCCACATTTACTTATGATCTCTTCTAAGCAAATTAACTTATTAGATATTTATTACCTGTATGTATCCTGAGAAAAAAAAACAAAGTATTTACGGAAAGAAGAAAAAACAAACTTATTAGATAGTTTGGAAGATGTCTTAAATGCTTATAAGAAAATATAAATCTAGGACTGTCTTGCTTATTCCCACTATAGAGATTCGTAAGATCCCCAAAACAATGGGTTCGTGGTTTTTGTTTGAAAAGTGTAGATGTAACCACTCCAATATTTAGTTTATATTATTGAGATTTTATGTCTCTCTGTAATTAGTTTTCCAACAATGCGTGCTTAAAGAATATTGTGTGAGACTTTAGAAATTATAATCCGACATTAATATAAGTAGAGCCAAAATCAGATTTTAATACTTAAAGTATCTTTAGTCTAAGACAGCCAAGGTTAAAAAGAGACCTTGTTTTCAAAGAAAACGATTTAAAAACGGAGAGGATTTAGACTTCGAAATTATAAAGAGGTTCTTGACACGTGGTCGTCGCATGAGAATTAGCGGCGTGAAGTGCAAGTAAAAACACATTGTGCATGTGTTGGATTTCACCAAACAGTCCAAACCCACCAATATTTGTATCATTATCCCTTATACCTGACTGTATATACAACAAATATCATATTTTGACAGTGTAGTTAAATATAACAATCATATTTATGAAATCTAGGCAATGCACAGCTAAAGAAATTCTTATACAAATATATAGAAATAACTAACTCCTCATTGATATATTTTTTAATTAAAAAAATTATGGACCTTCAAACAATATAATCTACTAACAGTTGTAGTAAAACGGAAAATTTTGAATCAAATTTCACAACACTCAAATGAATTTTCAGTAATAATTATCAATGATTTAATTTAATAATACTTTATGTACGTCGGTCAAATTTTAGAGTTAGGTGGTGGACGCTTATATACATGTATATATTACACACCAAGTGTTTATTTTTATTTTTTGAAACGTACACACAAAGTGTTCATTACTCTAGTTTTGGAGTGTTACAAGATTGTTCTCTACTTTTGAATATTTCTTATACATTTTCCTTCTCGTAAATTTCTTCCTATTTCTTTGTATTACATCAAATATTCTTTTCCACATCCCTATTCTTGCATGACTTCCTAGTTTTAGGTCAACATTTTTCTTAAGAAGCTGCTTAGAAATAGCCTTAAGTTCATATCAGTACCATAAATTTCCACCACTATTTTTTTAATAATGACAAAAAATACCACATTGAAATACTACCATTAAAATAAAATAAAAATCCACAACTGTTTTTTTCCCAAAGGAATTTAATAATGTAACGGAAATCAGTGCGAAACTATTGAAATACGACCACTTTATTCATCGTAATATACCACATTCAAAATTACTAAAACACAAACCTTCTTAGAGTCATTGTAAGAAAACCACATATTGAAAATATAATTAGCGTACGTATTGTTTTGGGTGGAGAATCTTCATTGGTTTTCTTGTTTCATCAAAATCCTAACTCTGTTTTTTTAGGGACCCCACGTCAACTTTATTTGGTCTCCTCGATGTTTTAGTTTTACATCCTATATAAACCACATACATTAATTAGTGCACACACCACAAAAACTTGTCATAAGATCAATATTGATACCCAGAAAAGAACCAGCGACAAATTAAAGAAGTGCGAATTGAAAATACAAATGGAAATTCCGGAGAAAAATAGCGGCAGAGGCGGTGCGATTCTGTCGAAGATAGCTACTAACGATCAACACGGCGAGAACTCAGAGTATTTTGATGGATGGAAAGCTTACGACAAAGATCCTTTTCATCTTTCTCGTAATCCTCATGGGATTATCCAAATGGGTCTTGCAGAGAATCAGGTATATCTATAGTATTTTTTAATCTATTATATAATCCACTAAAGCATTTGCATATGCTCTTGTGTATCATGTAATGGTGCGAACACCTATACACATCAAATAACACATTTTTTCTATAAACTTTACAGCTTTGCTTAGATTTGATCAAAGATTGGATCAAAAATAATCCACAAGCTTCTATTTGCACGCCTGAAGGTGCTCACCAGTTTAGCGACATCGCTAACTTCCAAGACTATCATGGCCTTAAAGAGTTTAGACAGGTATAAATCATTTATTAAACATGTATGCTACATTTGGTACGTAACTTATTAAATTTCCCTAATCGAAATTTTGGAATTGAAGGCAATTGCAAATTTCATGGGAAAAGCCAAAGGTGGAAGAGTGACGTTTGATCCGGATAGGGTGGTTATGAGCGGCGGTGCCACCGGAGCCAATGAAACAATTATGTTCTGCCTCGCCGACCCCGGCGACGTTTTCCTCATTCCCTCTCCTTACTACGCAGCGTAAGCATTTTATTTTTTTTAAACAAAATCATAATCACATTTTTAAAAGAAAAATTGTATTATATGATTATGGATAATGTGAAAAGGTTATACAGAAAAGTTAGGAGAATTGTCATTAATGTTACTTTCATATACTTTTTTTGGGTTAACAAATTCCAAATCGAAATGTGTTAATAGTAGTATCAAGTTTTGACTCTTTCGCCTACTTTTATAACACGTGTAAGGTTTATTCAACGTTACGGTTATCATTCAAACTCACACGTGTGACAACTATTATTATTTTTTTTTTTTTTTTTTGCAGATTCGATAGAGACTTGAGGTGGCGCACAGGTGTCGAGATAATCCCCGTTAATTGTTCAAGCTCTGACAATTTCAAATTAACCGTTGAGGCCGTCGAATGGGCTTATAAAAAAGCCCAAGAGTCCAATAAAAAAGTCAAAGGTCTGATTTTGACTAACCCATCAAATCCGCTCGGTACGATGTTGGATAAGGAAACACTCAAGAACTTAACCCGGTTCGTCACGAGTAAGAACATTCACCTAGTCGTCGACGAGATCTACGCCGCCACAGTCTTCGCTGGAGGAAATTTTGTGAGCGTTGCTGAGGTTGTCGACGAAGTTGATATCTCTAAAGTCAACGTTGACTTGATTCACATTGTCTATAGTCTTTCTAAAGACATGGGACTTCCTGGTTTTAGAGTCGGGATAATCTATTCTTACAACGACTCTGTTGTGTCTTGCGCAAGAAAAATGTCGAGCTTTGGACTAGTTTCATCTCAGACACAACTCATGCTTGCTTCGATGTTGTCCGATGATCGGTTTGTGGAGAATTTCCTTATGGAAAGTTCGCGAAGGTTGGGGATAAGGCATGGAGTCTTTACCTCAGGACTCAAGAAAGCAGATATAACTTGCTTGACAAGCAAAGCAGGTTTATTCGCGTGGATGGATTTGAGACATCTACTGAGAGACCGTAACTCGTTTGAATCTGAGATCGAGCTTTGGCATATAATCATCGATAAAGTTAAACTCAATGTGTCTCCAGGCTCTTCCTTCCGTTGCACGGAACCTGGATGGTTTAGGGTTTGCTTTGCCAACATGGACGATGATACTCTCCACGTGGCGCTTCAACGAATTCAAGATTTCGTGTCTAAGAACAATAACAAGATCGTTGAGAAAGCATCGGTTCATGATCAGACAATTCAGAATAACAATGCTAAAAAGCAGAAATGGAGGCAGGGCAATCTCCGACTAAGTTTCCGGCGACTCTACGAGGATGGTCTCTCGTCTCCAGGGATAATGTCACCACATTCACCTCTTCTCCGTGCATAAAACCTTAAAGTGTAACGCTTGAGAGAACGGATTATAACTCAACTTCGTTTCACACCAAGTGTTCGTTAATCTTTAATTAGTAAGTGATATTGAGTGAATGTTTTTTTTCCCTTCTTTTATTGTATGATTTGCATAATTCAACTTCAAGATTAGGGGTTTTTTTTGACAACCAGCTTTTTTCTGGGTGTCAAATGGTAACTTTCAAGATTTGTGTGTTTAATTTTATATCTTTTTGGTTTTTTTTTTTCTCCTTAGGATTTAATCGATGGATTATCCTAGTGGTGTTGGTTTGTGGTTTTTCTTCTTTTGTAGGGTCTTATTTATTTTTCGGGTGTAATAATAAATAAAACGTTATCTTCTGATTAATTTATAATTGGATCACCAGTTTATTAGTTGGCGAGGTTGATATGTACGTAGGATTTGTTAAGCTAATTATTCGATTTTTCTAGAACCACATTTTGTTGTTCGCCCAATACGTCACGCATGCATGCCACCATGCCTATCCTTTTCTAATTAATTCATGTCAATACTTTTTACATTTTTTTGGAATTTGCCTTAGCCAATAATATGGTGGGTGATGGAAATTTCATCAGCATTTTAGCTGCACCAAATATGATAAAATTCGAATTATTAAATTTTTACAAAATGACAAAAATTGCTAAGAATGATCAGCTATCAAACATGATGACATCTCCATTAATTATTCATGAATTGTCAGCTTTCATTTTCGTATTGATGAATCGCCATCTCGAATGAAATTTATTATCTGATTTAGCCCTTTTTGGTAAACCATTAGCTATTATTATTAGTTGTCCATTTTACAGATCTCAGATTTTAAAATATAGCAAGTTTTTTTTTCGTCAAAATATAGTAAGCTATTTATTAAGACTTGGTAGATAAGACTACTTCGGGCCGGCCCTTTAGTTGATAACTTGATACCGTTCACACGTGCATCGCTTATTTTATACTATGTAACTAGCAATTTCGACGTGAGATTAATTCCTGGAATATTTTAGAAAGATCGAAAATATTTGAACATGTTTTTTTTTCAATTTTACATAAAGACTTCCAAGTAATTAAATGTTATACGTTTCTTTTAATAATCAAACTTATAAGACTTTCGTATTATCAATCAAAATAAAACTACATTTTTTTCTGTTAAAGGGTTTAAAAAAAAAACTACATAAGATAAACTATAAATAAGTGGTTTATATTAATGTTATTTCGGCATTATTACTATGATTCAAATGTATATATATATATATATATTGACAAAAACATAAACATCTAACAAAAAAAAAATCAAACTGGATATTTGGAAAAACGGTTCAATCATTTTCATAGAGAATGATATGTGTATCTAGTGGTTTATATACATGTATATCCTTTCCCTGTCTATTTATAATTATCGACAATGTCTTCGTCATCATAAATCACCACTGATTCATAATCATCAACATTATTTTACAAATATAATGAAGTAATTTGTTTATTTGTTTGGTAGAAAAACTGACATGGGCAAGCATTTTTTTTTGTTGGCAGTGAATATATATATTTTTAATATTCACGAAAGTTGATTGGCTCCTGTATTTTGTTTAGACCCGAAATAATAAATAGCAATAGTAATAAAAATAAAAATCCGTAAATAGTGAGTTGCCAAAGTTTTTATTTGATTTTTCACATGCTCCTTTTAGGTGGCTACCAACCAAAATGTTTTTTTGACATTTGCATCTGGTTTCAAGTTTCAAGTTGAGCCATAACTTGATCTATGACATTTTGGTTACATGAAGACTATAATATTCATTTAAAAAAAAAGACAATAATATAGTCAATCTTTAGGTGAAGTTTTAATGTGACTGAGCTACGTACATTTTATTCTTAAGTTGTTTCTAAAATAAAATTATTTTAAAAAAATATCGAGAAACTGAAATTCGCTTTATGTTATTATCACTTGAAATATAAGTACATTGGCGAAATTAAAGGAAAAACTCTTACCATTAAAAAATGAATTCTATCCTTTTCCTTAATTTCTAAAAGTGACTCATCAGATGGCCATGAAGGCCATGCCCTTTCGCTTCGTGCAAAACAGAAGTAAAAATAAATTAACAAATCGATCACATCAAATTTACAGCTAAATGTTATAAGCCGCCCAACAACATTTATAAACCTAAAACTAACCCACATATATACTGCCGTATTGGCTCCAATATATAAAAAAAACTTTGCAAAACGACGGAGTTATGACTTATAATTATGGAATAGGGCAATCGTTAGAACATAAATCACAATACTGCAGAGTTACGTGACTGATTAAACATGTGAACCTCAAAACTACTGTATTTTGCAGTAGAGAGATTCCAATAGTGTTTTTTTTTTTTTTTTTTTTTTTGGGCAGCACCTTCTAATTGTAATTCAAACTAATGCATATAAGTTGTAACTTACAATATAAACCCTTAAGAGTACGAGTATAGAAACGTATATCAGAAACAATAATAACGAAAGATAACTGAAAATAATTAACAGCATTTTGCTGTAGAAAAAAGGAAATAATTAACAACAATAGTTTAAAATACTAACACATATAGATAACAACATGGGCTATATACAGAATGTTCCCAAGTTTAAACAAAAAAACTCTAGTACTATCGACGATATATATACACCAAACATATAATCGAAATCGATCGATTTGGGGAAAATAACTATCCCCGCATTATCGAGGTAAACAAAAAACATATCCGATCCAATCCGACTCGATATATCCTGTGTTTATTCTTCATCCTCATTACAGATCGGTCCATCCTTTTCACATTTTTTAGCCCCCCCAAATTATACATGTTATATCAATTTTTCAACATATAACGCAAGCATTAGGGTTTTCTTCCATGCTTTGGGCGTAGTAATACGTTGTTAGGTGAGGATTATAAGCTTTATACGCCTTTACAAGTTCCAACACATGATCCGGTGGTGGTGGCTGCGGTTGTGGTTGTGGTTGATCTTTTTTCTCTCCTTCCTTCTTATCGCCACCTTCTTTCTTCCCTTCTTCCTTCTTTGCCCCTTCTCCTTCCTTTTTCCCTTCTTCTTTTGGAGCTTCTCCTTCTTTCTTTGGTGGCTCGCCGCCACCTTCCTTCTTCGGCTCCTCCTTCTTCTCCGGTTCTTTTGCAGGTCCTACTAGTACGATATCCGTCGTTGGCCAATACTTTCTTAGCTTACTTACTACGTTTATTGGATCCACTGTTCCGATCACCGTTAGTTTCTTCTCCTTCATGTCCATTGCAATGGAATCGATTCCTAAAGAAAATAAGATGCAATTTGTAACCATTTTGTTACGTTTTGCCCTATTGATATAAGTTGCAACATTTTACAGACAATACCACCAATGGGGAAAGTAAAACACTGAATCAAACAAACACAAAAAAATCCTTGACTTTTATGATATTTCAGTTGATGGGCACATATTTCAAAGAAGCTATAGTGGCCTAGATTTGATTTTTATTCTAAAATAAGTAAACAATGAATTGAAATACGGTGGAACATTTTACCGTACTGTCACTGTTGAAAAAGAGAGACACTTCTGTCAGGACAACTCGTGATTGTTCATCAACAAAAAAATAAAAAGGATTTAAACATTTTTTACACCCACCAACCAAATGGGAGAGTAAACCGGACTAAGTGGACCGGTGAGAAATAAATATTGGAGATATCTACGTTTCTGATTGTGATGTGTAACAAACATTTAATAAAATGAGAATGAAAGAATTGATTGACGAGGATGATGATTACCTGGGAGAGTAGAAACTGTTTTGAGGGCCTTTTGTTTTGCCTTATCATCATGCAGATCCAAGTTTAACACAATTTTCTGCAAGTTATTACGAAAGATTAAACAATTATTTTGAGATTCAGTGAAATTATTGAAGTGATGAATGTGAACACACAAAAAAATGATGCAATATTTATTTAAATATTTTTAATGATGTAATAGTTTCCTTTTGGGTATTAACCTCACTTGAATCTTACAGATCATGCAATAGAAAAAAAAAATAACTGCATCACCAAGAACAAACAGAGCTTTGCGGGTTTTAAAGAAGATGCTGAAAAATTACTGATATGTGATTTGCATGTGTATACGTGTGAACATATTAGATAACAACATTTTTCTGCAAAAGCAGTGCATGCCCATTGTTCAGTTTATGAATTTTTATTCATTTTTAAAAAGAAAAAAGTAATTCAAAGATCGAAATTAAAAGAATTTAATTTCAATTAGATCATAATAGATCAAAAGTGAGATAATTTAAACTTTAAAAGAAGCAGGTAACATGTAAACAACACACAGAGATGAGAGAAGAATGAATCAAGTAATGCAAAAAAAAAGGAATAGATTCAGAGGTTCATAATTAACAAAAACAAGAATCAAAAATCCCAAATTTTTTTGAATAGAAAATTCGAATCCTAGGAATCAAATCTTGCATACGTGTAGAAAGACAGAAAGATAGAGATGGACCTTCATTGCTGCTCTCTGCTTTTCGTTGTTTTTTTTAACCTTAATTATTTCTCAAGAATATGGAGAGAGAGAGAGAGAGAGATGTAAAAATGATTGCTTCAGAGTTATAAGAGAGAAAAATGAGAATGAAGAAGAAGGAGAAGAATGAAATAATTGGAATCTTGTGAAGACGATAAAAGAAATTGGACACTGATCGTTTAAACAAAAAAAAATCGCAAATCCTGACAAATAGTGAAGATTTATTTAATATAGAGAGAAAGTAATAGAAAGAAAAAAGAAAAGAGAGAAAGATGCATGCAGAGAGTCTCTCAATACAATAATGAATGAATGAAATGAATGAATGATGGTACTATACAAAGTGACGTGCGTGAGATAAGGCGCGTGTGTTTTAATTACGTATTCAAGTGCTCAGCGTTTTTTTTTCACTTTCCGTCCTTTGTTTGTGTTGTTTCCTTTTTTTCTGACCCTTCGAAATTTCTTTCTCACCTTATCCACGTCACTTTTTTATTTATTATTATTATTCAAGTAAAAATCATCGTGGAGTATTTCATTGATGATTTTTTTTTTTTTTTTTTTTTTTTTTTGTATTTTGGGGCCAGAGTACGTTTATATTTCATTGATGATTTTTTTTTTATAAATATACTCGTTGTATCAAAGAATTTGTCATTTTTATATAATGGGGCATGCATTTCGAGTAAGTAAACCTTCTTATACCTACTCCTGATTGTATGTTTAATAAACGTTACTTAAATGATCTATTTGGATCATAACAATCTTATTACTACCTTCTTTTTAATAAGATGAAAATCTCAATATCTAATAAAGTTGTTGTTTTATTTATAAAGAATGTTTTTTATTAATCAAATCTCAAAGTATTCCCTTTTCAGTTTATATCTAAATTTAAAATTCTATGATTAATTTTTTAATGTTTTATACATTGGAAATTATCTAATAATTGAGTCCTCGCTATCCCACCATCAGTTATCCAATTCTACACGAATTGATTCTCTAAATAAAGACAAATAATATTCCCCCAGCCAAAATTTAATAAAATTGAAAAAATACAGAAAAAAAAACATACATGTATAGTGGGAAACAGCTGCATATTCCACGTGTTTGCCCACGTAGATCAATATAATTTCTCTTTAAATATTTTACGACCACAATATATACAAGTGGAGGTTTTATATTGAAATTGTAAACAAAAATATTGGATTGTGTTTGCTCGCGCGTGAGCACACGCAGTGACTGCGAGTATATGACAAAACGAGGGGGTGATGAGATTTGTAATTTGGGCGACATAGAGTGGAATGTGGGACCCACTACTCTGATGTTTTAAATAATATTTTTATAAAATTTAAGAATATGTAAAAAGGCGGCTTCTATTGAATTCAATTCTTAGGATCCCGTTGATCTTACCATCCTCAGCTTCGCATCTGCACCGTCGATTCCTGGTCCAAGGGGGACTTTGGGGTTAAATTGTTTGACTAAACCAAGAGTAAACAGAATTTGACGTAAGTAGTATTTATTATTTTATGGCAAACTTTGACAAACAAAAAATTCATTCTACAAAACAAACTCTTTTGCTTTATGGTTTGACCAAATTGAAGTAGTATTTTGATGGTTTACACAGGAATTACAGCCACTAGTAATGCATTTGCTTGTTTTTGACATTAAGAGTCGATCTCTCTTATCTTGTTAAATATTAGTTATCATCTAAAAGAAATATATAAATCTTATCTTAGAAATGACGTCGTGCTTCTCAAGGATATAACAGAAAATTTTGTTATATGTGGAAAAACACGTATATGGAATGATCTTAGACAGAATTAGCGAAAGTATATAACTAATCTAACTATATTAAGCCACTATTCTAATTGCAGACTAGATCTTATCAGCTAATTAACTCCTATAAAAATCAAATGTCAGCGTAAAATATGATTACGAATTAAATGCTGACTAAAAACTACGAAACGTCTTAATCTTAATCAATTGAAACTAATAAGGAGAATCTAAAATATGGTCAAAATTACACTACAAGATGCAATCAAGTGTAATGAAATAAACTAAGCAAACCTCCGACATGGATCTTAAGTTACGGACATACACATGAAATTGCAAAATCTTTATTTAGCTAAACGTTGATTAAAGTTTGATGTCATATTAATCTACTTTATGATTAAATTCGCCAACCTAATTCGATGGTGAAATGACAAGTCCCAATCTTTTCGGTTGATAGCAAAAAGAGGAGGAAGAAGAAAACATTATAGCCGGCCTATATGAAAATATAAATCCAAAGTTGGTCCGATTTATCCGACAAGATCTCAAATCTAACGGTGAGGAATCCTTCAAGGGTGAATCTTGATAATTTGTCTTTTGAAAAACGTAGAGCAAAAGAACGTCTACGAAAGAATATATAGGCTATGATTAAAAATAATTGGGGTACGGTCAATGACCGGAATGAGTAAAATGATCTTGCTTTATGAATCATTATTTATTGAGTTTCCAGATTTAAAATGTAGTCTCCTTTTGAAAAATACACAAAACTATATCCATAACTTTTAGGCAAAGGAGCACATACTCTAGAGAAGGCGACAATATTAATCATTCTTCATTTTAAGCCCAGTCCAAGTGATATAAGCCCATTTATAGGTTGTGTGGCCCAGTTATTCAACTACTCTAATATTGTAAAACTGTCACACGTGCGAGTTTCACATGGTATTATTATCCTGTCGGTTTTTCCTTTGACCTCTCCGTTTTTACCTCGTCTTCAAACAAATTTTAATTTTGACTATTTTTCTTTTTAACCTTCTAAAATATCTGAAACCGCGAAAAAACCTAACCTAAAGAAAGCAAACACAAAGTCTCTTCTGTTCGATTTCATTCATTCTCTCTTTCGAAATTCTCACAATCTTCTAATCGGAGTCTTATTTTCTCATCAATTAATCTCAATCCTGATTGCGAATTTAGGTTTTCTTATAATCAATTTGTTCTCAATGATTTCGAGTCATCATCATCATCACGATCCTTTGGGTACAACCAATTCATACCACATGAATACTTCAGGTGTAGCGCCGTCGTCTGCATTATCAATTCCGTTATCGCAATCAGCATGGCTTGAGGTTCGTTTGTTCTACGTCCGTATCGCGCCGTGTCTCGTTGAGAATGTTCCTGACTTTCTTACCCTTCGTCACCCTCGCCGTGAAACCGGCGCTTCTCTTGAGGTTAACGGCGTTCGCGTTCCTTCTTCGCAGACGGCGTCGATGAAACTCCGCCGTGACAGAGTCGATCGAGAATCTTCGGAGGTGACTTACGTTAGCACTGAGACCGTTCGTGTCACCGGATGTGTGGATTTCGAGGTTTATGATAACGAAGATATGGTATTGTGTGGAAACCTAGATAGAATCGAAGGTGCTTGGGATAATGGAACTGTGAGCGATCCTAAGACTGGATGGGGTATGGATTGTTACATAGCTGTGGGAAACGGATCGGATCCTTTTTCATCTGCGTTTTTCCAGCCTAAGCTAGGAGGCGTTTCGTCTCCTTCCGTAGAGGTTTATATAGCTGGTTGTGGTGGCGGAGTTCCGGTGATATTGACTAAGACGATTGAGGCGAGTCCTAGGAGGAAGGTGGCTAGATATGTGACACTCGACGCTATCCCTGAGGAAGAAGAAGTTGGCAAAGAGCAAGACGTTGTTACCACTGCTAATGGATTGGCCCTGCAAAGCAAAGCTGAGGTATGATTCTGATTTCCCAATTCTCTCATTGATTATAGTCTATGAACTATGATTCGGATTTAGGACTCTATGATTGAGATTTGTAACTTTTCAAGACTGTTAATGGTACAAAGTAGGATCAGAAATTTAGCTTCTTCCTTGAGGGTTTTACGAGTTTATAGATAAGTTTTGGAAGTTTACTGCTAGATGAGTTACAGAAATAGGTGAAGAGGTGTTCTTGTTTACATTGTAGTATTTTCATCTCTTTGCTGATAACGCATGGCATAAAGAACCCCACTTTTTGGTTCTTATCTTGTTTGTCATTTGGTTTATGCAGATGATGGAATCAGAAGTTGATGAGTACGATGAGTCTGAGATGAAAATGGGACAGAGATACTACCCTGAAGAGATGTATGTGGATGAAGATGGTCAGCTCTCTTGGTTCAATGCAGGTGTCAGAGTTGGAGTTGGGATAGGCCTTGGGATGTGCCTTGGTGTTGGCATTGGAGTTGGATTACTCATGCGTTCGTATCAAGCAACAACTAGTAACCTTCGTAGGAGGTTTCTATAATCATCACCTACCATCTGCTAAGAAAAGAGATAGAATTTTGGTAGATAGATGTATAGAGCTTATCGTTTTAATTGGTTTGTGTCCCTCTTTTAAGTATATAATCGGCTCTGTTCATATAGCTTTGTGTGCTTAGCACAAGAGAGTTCCCATCTTACCCTAGTAATGTGTTTTTTTTCCTTTTTCTTAAGTCTGTTTATGTTGTTTAAAAATGGTTTCGTGTTTTTGTTGTCAAACTCTGTTGTTTTGGTTTGATGGTCAGGAAATAATGTTGTATATAGAGAGAGTGAATTGTTTTCACTTTGTATAGTGTGGTTTGCCTTTGGGCCCTAAAATGATGGTGTAATGGGCCAGCGTAATGTATAAAGATGACGACATTTATCGTAACATTGAAATGATGTCGTATTTGCGGCGCAGCAGTATCGGATCAAATAAATATGCCTTTACTTGAATTGCTTTAAAAATGCATTTTAGTCCCTCAAGTTATTATAAATGAAATTTGACACCGCAATTGGTCAGAGTTTACAACATTGAACCCTAAATGATTATGTTCCCAAAATCAAAATTTCACTCCTCGAGAGTAGCGAGAAGAAGAAGAGAAGAAGCAGATGAGCAAGATCCGTTCGTCTGCGACAATGCCACATCGCGAGCAGCCGTCACCGGCGTCTCCTCACGTCGTCACACTCAACTGTATCGAGGATTGTGCGCTTGAGCAGGACTCTCTCGCCGGCGTTGCTGGTGTCGAATACGTCCCGCTTAGCCGAATCGCCGATGGTAAGATCGAGTCCGCCACCGCTGTTCTCCTTCATTCCCTCGCGTATCTTCCACGTGCAGCTCAACGCCGACTCCGTCCTCACCAGCTCATTCTATGCCTTGGCTCTGCTGATCGCGCTGTCGATTCAACTCTCGCCGCCGACCTAGGTCTCCGACTTGTCCATGTCGATACTTCACGAGCCGAGGAAATCGCGGATACGGTCATGGCGCTCATCCTTGGACTCCTTCGACGGACGCACTTACTCTCGCGCCACGCGCTATCGGCGTCTGGATGGCTGGGATCGCTTCAGCCACTTTGCCGGGGAATGAGACGGTGCCGTGGTATGGTTTTGGGTATCGTTGGCAGATCTGTATCCGCTCGGTATTTGGCTAGCAGGAGCTTGGCTTTCAAGATGAGTGTGCTCTACTTTGATGTCCCGGAGGTATTTATACTTTGATGTTTCTTCATTCGAGCTCCTCTCGCTTGGATTTGTTGTCAATATTTGCGTTTGCATCATTTTCAGGGAGATGAAGAACGAATCAGACCTTCGAGATTCCCACGTGCTGCGCGAAGAATGGATACATTGAATGATTTACTAGCAGCAAGCGATGTCATTTCGCTTCACTGCGCATTAACAAATGACACGGTTCAGATACTCAATGCTGAGTGTTTGCAGCATATAAAACCTGGTATGATTTTTCTTAAATGAAGTTTTTTGATTCTCCATGAAATGTGAATTGAAGATGAACCTTCTGCTTTCTCTCATTTCCTTTAGTTCTGGTTGATATGTTTAGGGGCTTTTCTTGTAAATACTGGAAGCTGTCAGCTACTGGATGATTGTACTGTGAAACAACTTCTAATTGATGGCACTATAGCTGGCTGCGCCCTTGACGGTGCTGAAGGTCCCCAATGGATGGAAGCATGGGTATGAGTTACTTTTCCGCTTATTCACATTCTTGCCTGCTTGTTCTCTTGTTACATCATCTCCTCTCTTTCTGTTGTCTATCCTGCATTCGTTATATCTTGTTTTAATTGCAGGTGAAGGAAATGCCAAATGTGTTAATCCTACCCCGCAGTGCAGATTACAGTGAGGAAGTATGGATGGAGATAAGAGAGAAGGCCATATCGATCTTGCATTCATTTTTCTTAGATGGTGTAGTACCAAATAACTCGGTTTCTGATGAGGAAGTTGAGGAAAGCGAAGCAAGTGAAGAAGAAGAACAATCACCTATCAAACACGATAGATTAGCAATTGTGGAATCCACCAGTAGGCAACAGGGAGAAAGTACCCTCACCAGCACTGATATCGTTCGTAGAGAGGCTAGTGAGTTGAAGGAATCTCTGAGCCCTGGTCAGCAACACGTTTCTGTACTTCCTCAAAATACTGCCGTAAAACCTGAAGTAAGACGTAGCAGATCTGGAAAGAAAGCCAAAAAGAGGCATTCACAGCAAAAATACATGCAAAAAGCAGAGGGTTCCTCAGGATTACATGAAGAAAGTACTTCACGAAGAGATGATATTGCCATGAGTGACACAGAAGAAGTATTAAGTTCAAGTTCTAGATGTGCTTCTCCTGAAGATTCAAGAAGTAGGAAAACACCTCTTGAAGTAATGCAAGAGTCTTCCCAAAAGCAGCTTGTAATGTCAAGTAAGAAGTTCATTGGAAAGTCAAGCGAGCTGCTGAAAGATGGATATGTAGTAGCCTTGTATGCGAAAGACCTTTCAGCTCTCCATGTTTCCAGGCAAAGAACGAAAAACGGTGGTTGGTTCCTCGATACTTTGTCTAATGTATCAAAACGGGATCCTGCTGCACAATTCATTATCGCATACAGAAACAAGGTAAACCATTTTTTTTTATCTTTGTTTTCATTTATCTTGCATGCCATGCCTGAATGAGGTTAAAAGTGGTTCAAACAGAATATGTTATATGTATTCTTATGAATGGCTAATTGTTGTTGGTGGATGAACTTGTTCTCCAGGACACTGTTGGTCTGAGATCATTTGCTGCTGGTGGGAAGTTACTGCAGGTATCTCTTACATTACACAGTCACTTTCATTGATAACTAGAAGGTGCTCTTTGAGGAAACTAAAAATGGTTGTGTGTGTGAGTGCAGATCAATAGAAGAATGGAGTTTGTGTTTGCTAGCCATAGTTTTGACGTGTGGGAGAGTTGGAGTCTTGAAGGTTCTCTGGATGAATGTCGGCTTGTTAACTGCAGGAACTCCTCTGTAAGTCTCTGTTCTTGTTACAAAATGACCCGAAAATTGTAAAACCTTAATTCTTGGAAAAATGGTTAAAAAACGAAGAGGAATAATTTGTGTAAATGATGTTGCAGGCGGTGTTGGAGGTGCGTGTGGAGATGTTGGCGATGGTTGGAGACGATGGTGTCACACGTTGGATCGATTAAAAAAAAAAAGCAGAGTCTCTCCATTTGTGAGTTTCTCTCTTTTCTTTCTTTTGGTTACTTTTTTACATCCTTAGGATTCAGACCAAAAGAAAAGAACCCATTTTTTGTGTTTACAAACGGTGTCGTGTGTTGTCTAATTGGTATCATCAACCAACTTTTCTTAATCTGTAGTCATTGTTTCGTTTTATGTCTTCAGTTTGCGGAAATATCCGATGAGCTTTTCCTAGGTATAGACATTTGTTGTTTCTTTTTTTTTGGGTTTGGTTGTGATGAACTTGAAAGTATTAATGTGTGTTTGATGTTATGTATTGTAAATGCGATGTTTGTGTTCCAGAAAGGTTCTTTTACAAAATACGTAAAGCAACAAACAAAATACAAAAACGAACGGCAATAATCCAGCCCGCTGTTACGATGTTGCGAATGTGTTGTAATGACGCCGTTATGAACTTGTTTATGTAGGAGCCAAAACGATGGACTTGAGGCTGGCAACCAAAAATGGGCCTGTTAATGTCCCAGTTACAAAAGCGTGGCACGACTTCATTACCCCTGCGACGTGACGACACCGTTTCGTATCCAATCAATTTAGACAAATAAAAGTATTATTATGTGTGTTTGGTTTGATGGTTGTGTATTGTAATAATATATGCTGTGTTTGAGTTCGAGAAACAATTCAAAAACCACAAAAGAAGAACTCTACATTTTAAAACCAAAGCTAATCTCGTAAATATTATTGTTGTGGCTGCCTGCTTCGCTTACGATCGTTATCCACGTGGCACTCTATCAGCCGTGGATTTTAATATGAACGTGGCGTGAGTGTTAGTAGAATGTCCACATGGCTTGTAGATGTTAGTCCCACGCTTTGAACCAGAGCGACCCGGCTCCTTACACGTGTTCGGCTTCAAATTTATTTCCATTCAAAATGACGCCTATACCCTTGTCTGCTTCTCCACATATGCAGTAAAACTTCTATAAATTAATAATGTTGAAACTATAATATTTTATTAATTTATAATATAAAATAATATTATTAGTTTATAGAAATTTTTTGTTAAAATTATTAATAAATAAAATTAAAATTTTTTTATCTAAATAAATTAATGTATTGGATATTATAAATTTTAATAGTTCAAATATCATTTCGTACTAGAGACCGAACAAAATGAGAAGATCAAATTTGAGTATTGTCCAGGAGAGTTTCAAATAGCAGACATATTGACAAAACCCTTAAACACAACTTCGAAATTCTACGAGAAGAGGTAGGCGTAACGATGAAGCCATGATCAAAGAGGAGTGTTAGATGTGATCAAGTTTTCATCTTATTTTATTTTTATTTTATTTTATTATTTTAAAAGGGTACAGTTAAGTAATTGATTTATGTATAAACTATTCATATCACACACTGAAGAGATACAAATATAATTGATAACTGCAAAACAGTTACACGTATGTATATGTGTGTTCATATTGTGTTATCTTCTAGAGACGTATCCCTTAATCAAAGTGTGTCATATAAATCTATAAATACAGTTTATATATCTAATAAAAATGTGTAGTTTTCGTTTACAAAAAGAGAATACATTGAGTGTTAAACAAGAAACAGAAATATAAAAACAGAGTAAAATAGTAAAATCTGTGTTGTACGATAATTAATGACTTTGAGAGTTCAAAATTCTACAGTAACAATATTTTTACTTTGTGCAGAGCAAACACGAGATTCTGTTTTTGCGATATACTTTACTGATTATGGTGTTGGTTTTTTCAACGCAGTGATGCCGAATTTCGCTGAAGTTTACAGCTTATAGCAAGTGTATTTGATCCAAAAACAAGAGGTCATGTCCATAGATTAAAGCAGATGGATCCAATCAATCTTGAAACGGTATGTCAAACACATCGACTCTGCTAAGGAATATGTTTGGAATCGAAAATGTTATTAACACTGTTTCTGTTCAACAGGTCCTCTTACTGATGAGAAATTTGTCTGTAAATCTGACGAGTCCCGAGTTTGAAGAACAAGTAAGTGTTAGTCATAGCTTGATAACATTTTGATTTTCATTCTTGATGGGCTTACGGTTATGTTGTATGCAGCAGGAGTTGATATCATCATACAGCGCCAAATAGAAATCAAGTACAATGAGTGGAGACTGAGAAAACGATCTCTCTCTAGTGGTAGTCTCACTCCCTGAGCTTTGGAGTTACGTGTTGAGCTCTGATTGGCTCTGACTGGACCAAATGAAATGAGGTGGTTGTACATACAAGTCACAAAGCGTTTAGAAATTCTTAGGAGATATATGAAAGTCTGTGTATAAAGACTTGACACTAACGTTTGATTTGTAATATTCGATCATTACTTTTAAGTTTTTACACGGCAGAAAACTTAAAATTGAATTAAGACTTTAACATAGTAGTAACAATCTTATTCTGCTCATTATCATTGAACAAACTTTTCCAAGCAAACATATTGTAACGGTAACAAACTTTTCCTTTTTGTTTTGGGTCAACCTTTGCTTATAAATACTCGCAATAGTCTTCTTCCTTTACATGCATTGGGCTCTGAGTGAAAATGAGACCTTCAGGCCCAATAAAGAAGACAGTCATGGGCTCAAACACAATAAGGGTCAATAAAGATGTGGATATTCGTCCCCTTCAAACTCTGAAAAACGGCGGCTCGGGGACGGTGGGAATTGTTTTCCGGAGCTGATTCAGTAGAACAATGTATTCGAAACCACTCTTTTATCTTTCTATCTACCAATCTATGTCGTATATTTGTGAATTGATGTGACAGTTTTTGGTTTTTGGGGAATTTTACAGCGAATAGATCGGTGAGGAAGATGGAGTTCTGTCCAACATGTGGAAACATGTTGCGTTATGAGGGAAGTGGGAATTCAAGATTCTTCTGTTCTACATGTCCATACGTCGCCTACATCGAGAGACAGGTTTTTACTTGTTTTTTTTTTTTTGGTAAATCTTTTATATCTGTGTGCTCTCATGACTTGGAAATTTTGACAGGTGGAGATAAAGAAGAAACAACTTCTGGTAAAGAAATCTATAGAAGCTGTTGTAACAAAAGAGGATATACCGACAGCAGCTGAAACTGAAGGTGTTTTTTAGAAATCGCTTTGTCTTCTTTATTCTAATTTTGGATTTTCTCATTACTCCATGATCCAATTTTTGGTCTAATTAGAACATGGTAATTAGAATTAAGGTTTTTCTTATGTATCATCATTGTTTTTTCAAGAATTGCTGTTATAACACTTGACTTGCACGATGTTGTGAATTGGCACTTCCTAAAGACCTTTGTTTATATTTTTTGTTTCTCATTTTGGATTCTTTGTTTTATTCAGCTCCATGTCCAAGGTGCGGCCACGACAAGGCATACTTCAAATCAATGCAGATTCGTTCAGCTGATGAGCCAGAATCAAGGTTTTATAGATGCTTGAAGTGCGAGTTCACTTGGCGCGAGGAATAATTTTCACCTTTTTTACTTTCTTCTTCTTTTGCTATATCTTCTTTGAGTTTGTTGCTCTATATATTCTGTCTTCTTTGCGTCTTTGAGTCTCAGCTCAAGAGAACTTGTAATTTTAAGCAATTGTACATTTTTTTTGAATGTTGATCCAATTTCTAATCAACACGAATGCAGAGCAAGTTTCGGGTGTTTTCTGTTTTGATTGTACAAAGCTATATATATAACCTTTGGGAGATAGATAAATAAATTTTGTCACCTTAAATCATATCAGAGAACCCAAAATGTTGTCGATAATAAAGCTATATCCTCTTGAGTTAATGACTGATTGTTGAGTTAGGAGATTCTTGCAGGTCTGTAGTTTGGTCTAAGCGATGATTTGAGCCACCAAAACTATCATAAATGCTCCAACTTTGAATGGATCTCTGTCTTATGAAACAAAACGTTAGCTTTGCAAGATAGAATCTGAAAACATAGGATTATCAAGGTGCATAGTAAAATTTTGCTTACTGTTGTTGTAGATAACAAATCATAATCCTTATCATCACTAATATGATCAATGAAGAAACCAATCATTGGCCCTTTTTTGTTTGGTCTGTAATCGTCTTCTGCTCATCATCATCGAACAAACTTTTCCAAGCAAACATATTTTGACGGTAACGGTAACAACCGCTAGGACCGAGAGAAGCATACTGTAACAGTAACGGTAACGGTAACTTTTTTCTTAATTTCCATATTTACAACAGTTGAAATATAGAAAAAGGAAATTGGCCAACCATTCATGGAGGATCTCTGTTCTAGAATCAAGCCCTCCAAGTGATCCAAACCATGGTTCTCTGAGCGCTGTTTTTGCCTTGGCCGAAACTCTTTCACCGTTGACGACGGCGGAGGTAACGAAGATATTACAACGAGGAGAACAAAGGGAGAAAGACGACAACGAAGATATCAACAATTGGGTTTTCGCCTGCTCTGAGTATTGAAGATGAAATTGACTTATCACGACAGCAAGGTTTGCTTTTTCTTTAACTATTTTCCATTTTTTTCCCCCTTCTTTCTGATTCGCTGATTTCTTTCCTTTTCCTTTTACACGTTTTATGGAAATTTGGATTGATCGTTTTAACTTCTTTTTTTTTTCGGGATTTCAAACTAATTTAAAGTTTTCATAAATAATATTTTAAGTAAATCGGTTTTGTTTCTAAAGTTTTTTAAATTATATAAATTTTTTTTGGTCTATTAGAATCTTAGAGATGTTATAAGTTAAATATATATACCCATAAATGTAATTTGACATTTTTTCTTAGTATTTTCTAATTAAAATGTTTTTGATTTTCGGATTTCAAACTTATTTTGAAGGTTTTCACAAATAATATTTTACATAAATCGGTTTTGTTTAAAACTTTTTTAAAATATATATAAAATATATTTTTTAAATAAGTATTAAATTTTGAAAGCAATCCGAACTTGACATCAAATTCTAACAAGAACTTAACATTAGAGGTATAGTTGACCTCCGGAGTTTCAATCATTCACATTTGTCACCCCAAAGTGCTCATTTGTAAGTTTGTAACTAACAAATACATAAATTAACTGCGTGATTTATGATGTCATCGTGTCAAAGATACGTTTTGAAAATGAATGATTATCGGACCACTTCATCATCTTGAGTTTCAATCTCACCTTTTTATTTACTTACATAACTAAGATACTGGCCATATAACAAATTTATGGATTAATATTAATATATGTTTTAAAACTCAAGCTTAACGGCAATAATGTCTATGTCGAATTATTAATCTAAAATACAAAAGTTGATGATAAAAAAAAAATAAAAAAGTCGTCTTCCTGAACATATTTAAAATCAAATAATTTTTGTGAACCAATAATGCGTAACATAAGCAAACAAATAATTTTGGTGCACTCATGTTGCCATAACAAAAGCGATTACTTTCTTATAAAGTTAAATTCAATATTCTTTCCCCCTTAAATATGTTTATTATATCCATAAGCAAATCCGTATTAAAATTGCAAACAAATAATCAAACGTTAAGGTTCAAATTTAGTCAAAACAAGAAATGAAAAGCTAAGCCAATGTGTATTGTAATCCACAGATTGGTACTTTGCATTGAACCGTACCTTATCGTAGCACCCCAACGGCTATCGAAATCGAATTTATTACCCAAAAACCCCTCGAAACTATACAAAAGGGTACACTATCTTCCACTGTCATTAAAAGGGCAAAATCGTCATTTAAAATAACCTTCTATCACCGTCAACCACACATGCACTTACACCGAAGACAGAAGAAACTCAAAAGACAGCTCATTCAATACATCCACACAGTTCACTCTTTAAATTCCCATTCAGTTTTTAAATTATTTATCTTTAATCAATTGTTTCCGATTCAACACTTGATGCACAGATTGTGGCCGGAAAGTTTTGTGTTTTACGGCGAGAAATGCTAAGGAAGCCATTGATTTGTGTCGGAATCTAAAGTAAAAAAAAGAACGATGTCGCTGTATGATGCTGCTTTCCTTAATACAGAGCTTTCGAAACCAACTTCGATCTTTGGTCTTCGTCTATGGGTCGTAATCGGAATCTTACTCGGATCTCTAATTGTCATTGCTCTTTTCCTTCTCTCCCTCTGTTTAACCTCTCGCCGAAAAAATCGCAAACCACGAGCTGATTTCGCTTCCGCCGCAATTGCTACGCCGCCAATTTCTAAGGAGATTAAAGAGATTGTTCCGGTGCAGACGCAGCCTGTTCCGGCTGAGATCCAGGTCGATATAGGGAAGATCGAACATAGAGTGGTCTTTTCAGATCGAGTATCGAGTGGTGAGAGTAGAGGAACAGCAAGTGCAAGTGAAACGGCTTCGTATTCCGGCAGTGGAAATTGTGGGCCGGAGGTTTCGCATCTCGGATGGGGACGTTGGTATACTCTGAGAGAGCTTGAAGCTGCCACGAATGGACTTTGTGAAGAGAATGTAATCGGAGAAGGTGGTTATGGGATTGTGTACCGTGGCGTTTTAACTGATGGAACTAAAGTCGCCGTCAAGAACTTGCTTAACAATAGGTACCTTCAATTTCGTTCTAAAGATTGGTCCTTTCGATTTTTAGATTTGATTCTCTATTGGTTTCAATCTAAAGTTTGATCCTTTACTCGTTTCTAGATTAGGGTTTTAGCTATTACTACCAATTAGGGGTTTTGGAATTTTGCGTAATTAGGGACTTTTTACTTGTAGTTTTGCTCTGTATTGAAGTCTGTGACTGATTCTGCTCTTGTTAGATCCATTGAAGTAGATGCTTTTGGGTTTTTATGTAAAGCAGAAGAAGATATACGAGAGCTAAGAGATTGCGATCAGAGTCCTTCTCTTATTTTTTAACTACAATGCGTATGAGTTGTGGTCCTAAAACTTGTTGTTATTATTGAATTCTATGTATGTATAGATTATGTCATGGGTCACATGTGGTTTTATTGAGTAACGTCTTTACTAATAATAGACTATGCTTCTGAATTTTGATCTCTGTGATCTGTAAGATCTTAACTTGGTGTGTCTTTTAATTGCCAGGGGTCAAGCAGAGAAGGAATTCAAAGTCGAAGTGGAAGTAATAGGGCGTGTACGGCACAAGAATCTCGTTAGGCTTTTAGGGTATTGTGTGGAAGGTGCATACAGGTAAATATCGCTGTTTTGTATTGTGTTAGAAAAGCAATGCTGTGATCTAATAATATTGGGTTCTTGACTACAGAATGCTTGTGTATGACTTTGTTGATAATGGTAATTTGGAGCAATGGATTCACGGTGATGTTGGCGATGTTAGCCCTCTAACTTGGGATATCCGTTTGAATATAATAGTCGGGATGGCAAAAGGGTAAGTCTTTAATAGATGTTTGAGTTAAGAGATTCTTTTCACTATCGGCTATGGCTTTTTATTGTATGTAAATCATTGTTGAATCTGCAGATTGGCGTATCTACACGAGGGTCTTGAACCAAAAGTGGTTCATAGGGATATAAAATCAAGCAATATATTGCTAGATCGCCAATGGAATGCTAAGGTTTCAGATTTTGGACTTGCTAAGCTCTTAGGTTCTGAAAGCAGTTATGTTACAACACGTGTGATGGGAACTTTTGGGTAAACTCTGAAAACTCATTTACTCTCTCAAGTCTTTAGGAATCTGAATCTTTGGAAATAACTTTTACATTGCGTGTTTATTTGTTTAGTTATGTAGCACCGGAATACGCTTGCACCGGAATGTTAAATGAGAAGAGTGATATCTATAGCTTCGGGATACTAATCATGGAGATAATTACAGGGCGAAACCCGGTTGATTATAGTCGGCCTCAAGGAGAGGTATTTGGTGGATTAAACCCGCATTGTTTCGGTTTCCTCTATATTTTTGTTAATGGTTTTTTCTTCTTGTGGTTTTAGACAAATCTAGTGGATTGGCTGAAATCAATGGTAGGAAATCGAAGATCAGAAGAAGTAGTTGATCCGAAAATACCCGAACCACCATCCTCAAAGGCTCTTAAACGAGTGTTGCTCGTGGCTTTGCGTTGTGTGGATCCTGATGCTAACAAGAGACCTAAAATGGGTCATATCATACATATGCTTGAAGCCGAAGACTTACTCTTTCGCGATGTATACAAATCATTTTTGCCTTTATATTTTTACATTTCTATTCGAGTTCGAAAAATGTCTAAAGCTTAGGGATGATATTTTCGCAGGAACGCCGAACAACAAGGGACCATGGAAGCCGTGAGAGACAAGAGACAACTGCGGTGGCTGCGGCTAGTGAAAGCGGCGAGAGCGGTTCACGGCATCATCAGCAAAGGCTATGATGAAAGAATCACTCTAGTTAAGTGACTCTCCTTCTCAGACGACCATTTTTTTTTTTTCACGATATATTGATTTTTATTAATATTACAGAATATTTTCATTCTTTGGCTCTTTGAGTCTTTGCCTTACGTTTTAGTTAACTTTCTTTTTCTTTCTTTGTAACCTATTGGCTATTTGTCAAACGATCACATGTTACTTATAAATTAAAAGATGTAATGTTTGGACCGATCTGGAAGCTATGTTCGGCCAATAGCATAACGATTGGTCCACGGATCAATCTTATCGCTTTAAAACCGGTAAGTGGCAAAATGGACCCACAAGGATTCTTTAAGCTAACGTGATTATATTTGCAAACAATTATTATCTCGATTATGGACATATATGTGATTGTTATCTTGAAATTTTCCAAGTTGCGCGAATTTTAAAACTGATAGAATATTAAATTTATAATCAATCTTGGATAGCCTTGCTTGTCTCGAGATCACAAGATAAGTGCAGAGTCGTCATCGACCAACGACCGGAATCACTTCTCGTGTTGGGGTTAAATTTAGACTTAGAGGCAACAATTTTTCTTATATAAAAATTTAGAAAATAACATTACGAATTTATATGTTCATTCCGTTTTCTAATACTTTTGCTATTTCTTAAAGAAAAGTAAACAACCAAGAAAGCTTTTGTGTGCGAGGAGAAAAGAGTAAAAAATTGTGTATGCATTTGCGTACACAAACGTCAAAAATGTATACATGCATCTTTTGATTGTTTGACAAAAAAATTGTATAAGGAACTAACAAAAAATTGTTGCATTCAAGAAAAAAATTCATTTCATTTTAGGTAATGTCACTTACAAAAACGTCTATTCCAATGGCTAAAATGTTTTTAAATTCCATGTGGCTGTTTAGCTAATTAATATTTGAAAAGTCAGTAATAGAAAATCATTTAATTTGGAGAAAAAAATACGACGATAAAAGCTAGAGTTGAATGATTGAATTCTTTGAAAAAAATAAAAAAAGAATGATTGAATTCAGATCAGAAATTTCCTCTGATGCACAGTAAGGCAACTACATCGTAACCGTACACGTCTTCATCTGTTAAATTCGTGTTTGGTCACAGGCCCGTAACTGAAACTTAATCTCTCCTCCTGTCCCTTTCGTTCGTCTACCAAATCAACGTCAAACCTAAATTTTCATTTTTTGTTTTTAATAATTGTTTTATTTTTCATGTTTTATCTTTGAAATACGCAACTTTGTGTTTAGTCATATAAGAACAACGCGTTTGAAGAACTCATCTTTCCTGGAAATTTCTGTCCACAAAATTCGTGTTTTATTTTTGGTACGAACACTGATCCTTAAGATCTGATCTTGTCTCAATTCTTTTTTTATTTAGACTATTTCTCTCTGACACGGCTCATATGTTATCTTGTTATTTGCTCAGAAACTTCAATCAAGAGAATCCGAGTTTAATAGTTTTTAAGCTACAGGTAGCTTTTGCTCAAGGATCTATATCTTTAGGTAAGTTTGAATTACTCTTATGGCTTCATAGTTTTTCTCCGCTTTCAATCTTCTTATTGTTTTTAATGATACTCTTGTGTTAGATCTGATGTTTTTGATGTCCTTACTTTGTCGATTTCAACGTGGGTTCTTCGGATTTCAGATTTTAGGATCTTGGTTTTTCTTTATATACAGTAGACAATAATAGTTTTTAATTTCCCATAAGATAGCTCTTGGATCTATTGATTTGAAAGCTTTTTTCACACAGAAAGTTAGATCTTGGGACAATTTTTTCGTTGACTTTTTTTGTGTGTGTATGAGTTCCTATTTTTAATCATAGGACGGATTTGATGTTGTTTGTGTTTCGTTATATGGGATGTTTCATTACCTTGTTTTAGATCTGATAAGAAAAGATCCTTACTTGAAAATCCAAAAGACCAATAACTTTGTTTTATGGTATTTAATCCAATACCTACTCGAAGTAATCATGTTTTTGTTTTATGGTATTTGTCAATTGATATGTTCTTTGTGTTCTGTTTTTTTTGGGTTCTTTTGTAGTTAAAACTTGAATATAATGGCTCGTCCACAAGATCCTCCAAGAGGTTTCTTCCCCTTTGGTAACCCGTTTAAGAATCTATCTTCAAAAAACTCTGTACTATCCCCAAAGCTTCTCTTACTTGTAAATAGTTTTGAAGCCAACTTAGCATCTTCAATTAGTAAGCTTGTCCCAAAGGAAAAGAGTGAAATCCTTACTGTTTCATGGATGAAACAAGCAATGGAATCTCTTTGCCAGACACATAATGGTATCAAGACCCTTATAACCGATCTTGAGCTTCCGGTATCAGATTGGGAGGATAAGTGGGTTGATGTCTATCTTGACATTAGTGTAAAGCTCCTTGATCTCTGCAATGCCTTTAGCTCAGAGCTAACTCGTCTTAACCAAGGAAATCTCTTACTTCAGTTTGCTTTTCATAACTTAGAGTCTAACTCTCCTCAGAATCTTTCGAAAGCTCAATCTTCCCTCGATAGCTGGAGGCAACACATTGGTTCCAAGAACCCTAGAATAGAAAACTGCAGTGCAATCTTGAGCAGCCTGGTTCAAACCTTGAACCTCCCCAAGGTGAAAAACTCGCCCAAAGGAAAAGTCTTGATGCGAGCTCTATACGGTGTAAAGGTTAAGACCTTATACATCTGTGGTGTTTTTGCTGCAGCATTCTCAGGTTCATCGCAAAATCTAATGTACCTTACTGTCTCAAACGAGCTTCCATGGGCACAAACCTTTATGGAAATGCAGAATACCATGAACTCAGAGATCAAGAGCATCTTTTTGTCAGACGGGTTAACAGTTATCAAGGAGCTCGAGGCTGTTGATTCGGGTGTTAAGAAACTTTACCCTGCGATCCAACAAGGATCAATAGATCCCAGTTCGCTCCAGCCATTGAAGGACTCAGCTACAGAATTATCGAATGGGCTAGATCTTGTTTCCAAGGAAGTCGATTGTTTCTTCAAGATTCTGTTATCAGGGAGAGACACATTGCTAGAGAACCTGAGGTCGATTGGCTCATCAACCCTAATGGCAACTTCACCAAAAAAGGCTGCCGGAAAAAATTACTGAGGGTTGTGATAAACTGTGGTTGTGTGTATGGATGGTTATGTTTCATCTTGGTATTGAATGTATTATTAGGTGTTTGTGTTATTGTAGTCGTTTGTATGAGATGCTTTGAAAGTACTATTTGTATAAGTAAAGGTTTTATTAACCTATCTATAAAACTTTATATTGTAAACATCTTTCAAGCCCTGAAAAATGTAAACACTAATCAACTTTTGCTAGTAGATGGTGTAATCATCAAACTGTAAAACTTTATATTATAAACATCTTTTAAGCCCTGAAAAATGTAAACACTAATCAACTTTTGCTAGTAGATGGTGTAATCATCAAACTGTGTTCAAAAAACCATTTTTGAGGAAAATATTTGTTGAGAATATAAAATCCAAATGCAAAAAGAATATACGTTTTTCTATTCGAATTTTCCGGAGGTTAGATTTTTTCAGTTTTTAAATTATAGAAACAGAATAAAAAGACCAAAGTGTACACAGTTTGATTTTGATTGATACGGTTTCGATTTTTCTAATAAATTACGGTGTTAATCTATTTATTTACTTTTCAGATAGGTTTTATAGTTTCGGTTACTATTTATTCGGTTATGAAAAACTGAACTGAAACAGAATGATCAGTCGTCTTTCTCTTGGGTTCGGTTCGATGTTTGGATTGGGTGGGTACAATATATTCCGGTTAAGGTTAAAAGAACATTGACTTAAAAGACCCAAATATCTCAAAGTCGTCCACAAAGAAAGACGAAGAAATGATTAAAGCTATTTCTCGGGTCGTCCGAGAAGACTCTTCTTCTTCTTCTTCTTCTTCTTCTTCTTCTCCAAAGGTTCACACTTACACACGTTATTGTTGTCGCTCTTTTTAAATAAACCCACAATGAAGAAATCTCAACACACCAAAGTCTCCTCGAATTCATCTATTCCCGTTATATATATATATATATAGCTCTCTCTGTTTTCATATAGATAGGTGTGTCTCAAAAGCTGTGTCGAGAGAAAGAGAGAAATGGCGATGGAGACAGGCTTGGGTGATCAAAGCAACACAGGAATGAGTATTAATGGTGGTAGTTATGTTCAGTATAATCTCTATGGTAATCTCTTCGAAGTTTCTAGCAACACACCAGAGGCGCTTTTGGCATCGTCTGGTCAGTATTTAAAATATCTGACTTTTCTATTTTCCACACAGATATGAATCAGACTTTGTTATCAAACTTGAAAATTTTGTTTTCTCGTTTTTATGTGGTAGAAATATTATTTGCTAGGTTAAGGTTGACCAAAGAAAAGTACTTATCTCATAGTTCATTAGGTGTTTTAACAGATTTATGATTATTTTGATTGATTTAGTGCTGCATGGAATTCGTTGACGGGAGAGGAAGTAGCGATCAAGAAGATTGGTAAGGCATTTGCAAACATTATTGATGCTAAGAGAACTTTGAGAGAGATTAAGCTTCTTAAGCATATGGATCATATCAATGTAAGCTTTGTTTTATTACCATTTTCTTGTAAATATATATATACGATTTTGGAGTTATATGATTATTGATCTCACAGGTCGTTGCCATTAAAGACATAATAAGACCACCGCAGCGAGAGAAATTCAATGATGTTACTGAGCTTCACCAAATCATACGCTCAAACCAACCGTTAACCGATGATCATTCTCGTATACATTAACCTCTCCATGCTCCTCCTCATTCAAAAAGCTTCTATATGGTTTTTGATGTTATATTCATAGACTCTATCTACTATGTTTGTGCAGTTCTTTCTGTATCAGTTGTTGCGAGGACTCAAGTATGTGCATTCAGCTAATGTATTGCATCGTAATTTAAAACCGAGTAACTTGCTTCCGAATGCAAATTGTGACCTCAAAATTGGGGATTTTGGACTTGCGAGGACTAAATCTGAGACTGACTTCATGACAGAATATGTTGTTACACGTTGGTATCGAGCTCCAGAGTTGCTCCTTAATTGCTCAGAGTACACTGCAGCTATTGATATTTGGTCTGTTGGTTGTATACTCGGTGAAACAATGACCAGAGAGACTTTATTTCCTGGCAAAGATTATGTTCAGCAGCTTAGACTCATCACTGAGGTTCATTTTTTCACTTTGGTTCGTTCTGCTTTTGGTTTTGCTGTTGATCTATAAACAAACTCTTTTATGGTTTTTATCTTTTTTCAATAGACACAGCTTAGAGGGTCACCTGATGATTCAAGCCTTGGATTCTTAAGAAGCGACAACGCAAGAAGATATGTAAAACAGCTTCCACAGTATCCAAGACAAAACTTTGCCGCTAGATTCCCAAACATGTCGGTTAATGCTGTTGATTTGCTTCAGAAAATGCTTGTCTTTGACCCTAACAGAGGCATAACAGGTAAAGAAGAAATGTGTTCTTATGTTGCTTTCTCTTTTGGTTTTTTTCTTGTTATAATAGTTTTGAGCTTTTTGCAGTCGATGAAGCTCTGTGTCATCCATACTTAGCGCCTTTACACGACATTAATGAGGAGTCTGTATATGTGAGACCCTTCCGTTTCGATTTGGAGCAACCTTCATTGACGGAAGAGAATATCAAGGAGCTTATTTATCGTGAATCACTCAAGTTTAACCCTCTGGATTCTTAGACACACTTGAAGAGAATCTTGAAATGGAACCCAAAAGAAGTTTTAAAGAAGTTTTACTTTCTGTGTGGTATGGTCTATGAATCTCTGATAAAGTATATGTTTGTCATATGAAATTATTAGGTTGTTTTTTACTTCGACCTCTGTTTTGCAGAAGTGATATTCTCATCTCAAGTTACATAATTCAAATTAGGAACAAAATAAATAAAAACATATATTATTATTTTATTTTATTTTAGTTCCCTTTGGAGTTTTGGTCATTGTAATAGAATGTCACTTTTAATATGGATGCCTAGGAAAAGAAAAATAGAAAAAACACTAAAAACATATCACGAATATGTAGTACTAGTAGGTTATGGTATGGCTAAAAAAGAGAGAATATGTTATGTTTTGGCTAAATATTACTTCCTCGTTTTAGACCTTAAAACATGTTTCATATCAGTTGTCATTTTATTTGTTATTTTACGTTTTTAATGCATATGTTTGATAAGATTTTCAACTTTGTCCCTCATATTTTAATGTCTAACCAATGAAATAAAATCAAATAAACATTAAATAGGGGTAAAACAAAAAAATTAAATATTTTCTTAATATATGTGAAACAATTTTAAATGACAACTAATTTGAAACGGAGGGAATAGTTGTATGTCTTTTATAAATATGGATGTGTATACCTAACTTATTGATTAATTATTATATAAAAAAAACAAAATCAAATAAACTACGATGAAAATTGAAACATAATAAAATAAAAATCAAATTTGGTAATTTTGACGCGTGTTAATCATAGTCAAACAGTATTCATATTTTTCATTTGTTAGTATACATAATTATTATATATCTAAAACAATATATATAGTCAAGATTTTATTTTATTTTCTTAATTAAAAAATAAACTAAAGGTTGACGGAAACAGAGACTCAATGACGACTAAATATCTCATTTTCTATAAAATAAAGACTGTGTTACAATAAAAAAAAATCATAATCTCCGTCTCCTTTTAAAAGATTCTCTAAAACCTCATCAATCACAATCACAAAAAACGAGTGCAGTTTCTCAATAGCTTCTTCCTCATTCACCATGGGAGATAATAAGAAAGATCAAAAGTTATTTTCTTACGATAAAGCAAAAACATTTTCATCTAATTCACATTTTTCCTTTTATTGGATTACGTCAAAGGTGATATTTTTAATTCTGGCTATCATATTTTCTATCCAATTCATTTTCAACTCTCTTAGTTCTATTTCTTCTTCTCCGTCTTCTCCTCGATCGCTAATGAAAATCGCGGTTTCACCCGTCGGATCTGGATCCGGATCAAGCCAAAACCCGGAAGAAACTGAACTCAAGCACGTTGTTTTTGGAATCGCCGCGTCTGCGAAACTCTGGAAACACCGTAGAGAATACGTGAAGCTCTGGTGGAAACTTAACGGTGAAATGAACGGCTTCGTTTGGTTAGATGAACACATTAACCAAAACGACAACGTTTCGTCCACATTACCACCGATCAAAATCTCTTCCGACACTTGGAGGTTTAAGTATAGATACAAAAATGGTCATCGATCAGCGATCAGAATCACAAGAATTGTCTCCGAAACAGTGAGGCTACTAAACGGAACAGAGGCTGAGGAAAACGTGAGGTGGATTGTGATGGGAGACGACGACACAGTGTTTTTCCCGGAGAATCTGATTAGGGTTTTGAGAAAATACGATCACAATCAATTCTACTACATCGGAAGTTCATCGGAGAGTCATGTTCAGAATATGAAATTCTCTTATGGGATGGCTTATGGAGGAGGAGGATTCGCTATTAGCTATCCGTTGGCTAAAGCATTGGAGAAAATGCAAGATCGATGTATTCAAAGATATTCGGAATTGTACGGCTCCGATGATCGGATTCATGCTTGTATGTCGGAGCTTGGTGTTCCTTTGACTAAAGAAATTGGCTTTCATCAGGTTAGTCTTCTGTTTCTTCTTTTTTTTTCTTTTCAAAATTTAGAAAAAAATATTACAGTATCTTTTAATTGATATTTTATACACTATTTTTGGTGAAAATATAGAGATTTTATTTTAAACCTTTTTTAATCTTTTGTCTAATTTTATTTTATTTTTTCTAATCTTAAATCATAATTTATATTTTAAGGTTCAAGTTGTTAGGATTGTTTACAAAACAAAAGATTTTTTTTTCAATTAATAAGATAACTTAAAAGTGTATTTGATGTTTATTTAAACAGCCAAAATGTCATTAATATTTGTATCTTTAATTAAGCTTAGCTTTTAATAAAGTGTAAAAAACTATTTTGCTGTTTGCCATCGTGTGAAAAGCTGTTACAAATATAATGTACAATATCTCTAAGATTTTAAGCTTTTTTTTTTTTAAATTCAATAATCGTTTTATTCTATGTTAATAGTTAAATTTAAGATTTTGTTTTCATCAAATCTAAACTTTTATTAAATTCTAAGATTATATTTATACTCTCTAAATACAATAGCAACTTAAACATTTATATGATTTTAGTAACATGTATACTATTGTTTTGGCGATACTCTCGGCACTCAGATAGGTCCTAGCTCACATAAGTCATTACATGCACTAAACCTCTTAACTTAAAGTCAAATATGTTGTTGTGTTACCTTTGTGCATTTACATTACTAATTTTAAATTTGTTTTCCTAAACTTTTTTTTGTCGGCGGTTGTTTTAAGATTTGTTTATTGTTTTGTTATTCCTATGATAGATCTAGCTAACTTGTACAATCTTAATATAAATTAGAACCATAGTACGTGAAATACATTGGTTTTTGTAATTCTTGTCCCCACAATTGCTCTTAAGATATTATTGTTATATTTTCTAATGACATTATTGTTTGAATTTATATTGTATCAGATTGATTTATTTGGGAAACTTCTAGGCCTATTATCAGCCCATCCACTAGCCCCATTAGTCTCCATCCATCATTTAGAATTGGTGGATCTGAGTCAACGCCATGAAACGTTTCATGGTCGCAGCCAAACTCGACTCAGCAAGCCTCACACAACAATCAATCTGCTACGATACGACGAACAGATGGACCGTATCGGTCTCATGGGGATACACAGTTCAGATCATACGAGGTGTACTGTCAGCTAAAGAGATGTCGATTCCTATGCGCACATTCATCGATTGGTACAAACGTACCGATGATAAAAACTATGCTTTTAACACACGTCCTATCAGTAAAAATGCATGTCAACGTCCACGCGCATATTATCTATCCAATGCACTTCCTGATTTGGTTTTGCATAGAATTGCTAGCGAATATGTGAGGGCGTCTAATGTGTGGGATCCTGAATGTGACTGGGAAATGTCGGATCCTTCGGAAATTAAACAAGTCATTGTCTATAAAAAACCTGATCCAGATAGATGGAATAAGAACAAGGTTAGTAGTAACTATTTAATTTTTTTATTGTTTTGTAATTCAACTGATTATTTTTGGGTGTAATTAATTTCAGGCTCCTAGAAGAGATTGTTGTAGAGTATTGCCTACGAGAAGGAACGGGACGATGGAGATCGATGTTGGAGCTTGTAAAGATGGTGAAATCATTGAATACTCTGTGAAATAGATAGAATTATTATCTCTTTCGAGTTTTTTTTGCTTTCTCTTGTCAACTATCTACTTTGAGTTTCACTTCACACAAGTTAATAGAGAAAAGAGTATATATTTACCTAAGATTTTAATCATTGGACTAATGGGTTTTTAGCCTAAAATATATTGGATTATGGGCTTGGCCCATTAATATTCTGACTTAAAAAAAAAAAAAAGAGAGGGAACAGCTGGGATGACGCGTTGACTCAGACAAAACTTAAACCCAAACCAAATGCTTAACATTAATTCTCTGAATAATATCTATCAGATTCGTCTGCTCACAATACAATAATGGCGACGATTCTCTGCAGGACCATTGGGTTCCTTCTCCTATTCTCTACGTTGTTCTCCGTCTCCGTCGCTATATCCTTCTCTCCGGCTAATGACTACCTCATCGATTGTGGCTCAGTCGTTGACTCCATCATCGACAACCGCCGCTTCATCGGCGATGTTTCGTCTTCCAATAGAAAGCTTTTCTCATCCCAAGGATCTATCACTCTTCAATCGGAAGATCTATCTCCGAACCTTCATCAGATCTACCACACCGCAAGGATTTTCACTCGACAGGCCAAATACGAATTCAACGTCGTCGAGAATGGGATTCAGATGGTACGTCTCCATTTCCATCGATTCAATTCCTTGTATTTCGATTTCAGTGATACCGAATTCCACGTCATGGTTAATGGATACGTCGTGCTTACGAATTTTAGCGGTGATGATGACGTTAATTCGTTAACTAATTTTGGTCCTTGGGTTAGGGAATTTCTGATTTGGGTCGATGTTGGAGAAGTCGTTATTAGGTTTATCCCTAGTAAAGATTCGAAATTAGCATTCGTTAATGCTATCGAAGTTATATCTGCACCTAAGGATTTAATCGCAGACGTAGCGACCTCTGTATCTAATGATGGAACTGAAAAATTCAATGGTTTAGTTAAACAAGCAATGGAAGTTGTTTATAGAATCAATGTTGGTGGAAGAAAAGTTACTCCTTTTAACGATACATTGTGGAGAACTTGGGTTCCTGATGATGAATTTATCAAAGTTAGTGATGGCTCTGAGAAAGTTTACTTCTCTGGTAGGATCAAGTATAAGCTTGGAGGGGCTAGTCGTGAAGTTGGACCTGATAATGTCTATAACACTGCCCGTGTGGTTAAGAGTATCAATGGATCGGTTTCTCGGGTTAATATGACATGGGAGTTTACAGTGAGCAGTGGTTACAAGTATCTGGTTCGTTTGCATTTCTGTGATATAGCTAGTATGTCACTTGGTATGCTATATTTCAACATTTACATCAATGGGAATTTGGCGTATCAAGATTTAGATATCTCAGATGCTACAACTTACGTCTTGGCTTCCCCGTATTACATAGATTTTGTGGTGGATGATGAGTACTCATCTTCTTCGGGTTTGATAAGCATAAGTGTTGGACCATCGAGCAAGAGTGTTGAAGACGCCGTTGATGCGATCTTGAATGGAGTTGAGATCATGAAGATGAATAACACAATGGGAAGTCTTGATGGGTTTGCGTCCACGGAAATGATACTTAGCCGTTGTCCCAACAGAAGAAACCTTAGCTGGTTTATGTCAATGGTGGCTTTCATGTGTATCTTGATGAGTGTTTACATTCTGATTCAAAGGAGGAAAGCTAAGGATGGATTCGGGTGGTTGAGGTTGTCTGATAGCGTACCAGAAGATAACAATCCGAAAACCGTAAATCGAGTTTAATCAGAGAATGCTCTGAAGCTTTCAGAGGTTAAAGCTAATAACTTGTTCTCGAATACGATTAAATATCCTCTCTGTTTCATAAAAGTGTTAATGTTATTGTTATATATAAATAGAGATATATGTTGTATATCTTTGTTGTTACCTGGAGATTTGTCGATATGTATGAATTCATTATATTTCTTTCTAATGCTATTTGTTTTTGTGATGGTGGCTCTCTTGAGGAAAATTATATCTTTCTGTTTGTATTATTGGTGGATATAACATAATACGGAGTGGAATTAGGTGAAGTGAATTTCTTACAAGCTTATTGGAATCACATCAAGTATCGACAAACCAGCTTAAGTCCAATCACATCAAGTATCGACAAACACCCAATTCTTAATTTATGTATTTACATTTCAATATTTTTTTTTTGGTCTCGAATAGTTAGTATCTTCTCAAGACCGGAAAAACCAAACTGTTAAATAGCAGAATCGATTTAAACTGTTAACCGGAAGGCTACATGTCTAATTGTTGTTGTCAAACATTTATTTAAAACGATAGTTTATAGTTAGTTTCAATATTTCAAAGTGGTGGTGAAAGCATAAAATGATCGACTAAAAGAAACAAAAAAATGTGTATATAAAGTCAAAAACATAGTGTGATGTAATGATGATGAGGAAGAAAGAACGTGAATGGGAATGGGCCTGATTCATCTTTTACTCGTTGGCTTTTAAAATGCACATTTTTGGCTGACACGCGTGAGATTCGTGGACGGAGCAGACATTGACACACATCAGCCGACGTATGACACGTGTCCATTATACACGTACGTACGGTCACGAACCGACGAACTTTCCAAAACCGAACATAAACCATCCAATTTGGGGGTACCGTGTCTTCAATTCCCTCGCACCTCCTACGTCTCGACCAACTTTTTTTGTTGCCTTTTCTAATTATTACGTCATTAATATGATTCTGTAGAGAGTTTGGTTTTTGGCACTACTAGTACTATCATTTAGCTAATCTGAAATTTTGACACGTATTTTTTTAAATCATCTTAAGAAAGTCACTAAAATACACAAATCCATAAACCCTTAAAATTTAATAACTATGTTTTCAATGTATTTGGACATGTTTTCACAGAATAGTTAATTATCAAATAGGCTAGAGCAAAAAAAAAGGTAGCATGATCCTTGGCCTCTTCCTCAAGTCAAACAATATTTTATTTCTTACAATCCTATAGGCTGTATTCTACGGTGAACTTAGTTAATAAAGAAGATGACTCAAATTAATTCCTACTTTTTCCTTAGACCAAAAAAGAACTTAATACTAATATTTTTTAACACTGTGAATACTATATTTGATCAATGATATATTTTTAAAATTATTTTGGTGAAATAACAATATTTAGACTATTTTTTTTTTCACTTAATTATTATGGATGATTTTTTAATCGCAGAAAACTAAGTTTGGTGATGCATATTTTTATGAGGTAATGTAATTTTTGCTACCTGTTCCAGTAGATTTTTTGAAACTAGTTGGAATTAGCGTGCTTTGGTTTCGCTTCCGAAACACAGTCATAATTTTTACATCGAATTTAGCGTGTTTTGTACATATCGTATATTCAATCGACTAAACGCATATATATGTTTTTAATAACATATCGTATATTCTTTCGTGCCTTTTTTTTACGTCATCTCGCCAAAAAAAAAACAACAAATAGATGTAAAATAATGAACGAAAACAAAAAACAAGATCCACGGGGAGGAGCCACATGCATGGAGCATGCAACTAGCTTACTTCATCTAATTCCCACTCCAAATTTTCTCTTTATATATACACTTTCTCTACCACTCCTTCCCTCAACACAACCTAGCTCGATCCTTCTCACTAAAGCGATCGTATCTCTTAAAGACCTTTAGCGACAGAGAAAGAAAGAGAGAGAGAGAGAGATGGAGAGCATCAAAAGCAATAATGGTGGTTCGAACCTATCTGCAGGAGAAGAGTTTAAGGATATGATTAAGGGAGCGACTAAGCTCTTAATGATGGTGATTTTCCTTGGAACTATCATGATTTGGATCATGATGCCAACACTAACCTATCGAACCAAGTGGTTGCCTCATTTGCGTATCAAGTTTGGAACATCAACTTATTTTGGTACCACAGGTAAACTGTATATATGATCAATATATGAATTTAATCATTTACATTTTTTTTACTGAATGTACACCAATCATTAGTCGTCTAGTTTTTGTACTCATAAACTCATATTGTTTTCATCAGTCGGTAAATATTGATGCTTGCGTTTGCATTTAGTAGAATTTATAAGTTTAAACAACGTTTATCTTTGAGTAAAATTTGATATGTTTTTCTTGGTATGCACGGCAGGGACGACACTTTTCATGTATATGTTCCCAATGATGGTCGTAGCTTGTTTGGGATGTGTCTATCTTCACTTCAAGAAACGAAAATCTGTACACCGTATCCATAGGTACAAAATTCATAGGTTGAACCGGTTAACTTATGTTGGAAAATTGTATAACTTCTCATTTATGCAACTTGTTTCTCTTAATCGGTAAAAGGGAGACGAAGGGAGGAGTGTTGAGTGCACTGAAAAGGCCAATGTTAGTGAAGGGACCATTAGGGATAGTCTCAGTGACTGAGATCACGTTCTTGGCGATGTTTGTGGCTCTTCTTCTTTGGAGCTTTATTACTTATTTGCGCAATAACTTCGCCACTATCACTCCTCACTCAGCCGCCGCACATGGCGAATCTTTGTAAGCAGTTCTTTCTTTTCTTTTGCTATCAACCATACAATATATATATATATATATATATATATATGGTTATAAATGTTCGTCCAATGATATATGTTGATATGTTAGTCTCCATCAACACTATATTAGGTGATTTTTTTTAATTGAATAATTCTTTGCAATTCAATTTATTTACCCATAATCATGGTTACTGTTCTTGTCACATGATGATTGTTGTATATTTACGTATTGCATACCAAATCTATACAACTCAGTAATGTTTCTAACAACTTTTAGTAAAAAAAATTGTGATTTTGATGAATTAAGGTGGCAAGCGAAGCTGGAATCAGCGGCGCTAAGGATAGGTCTGATCGGGAACATATGTTTAGCGTTCTTGTTTTTACCGGTGGCTCGTGGATCGTCGTTGCTATCGGCGGTGGGACTAACCTCGGAGTCAAGCATCAAATACCATATTTGGCTCGGCCATATGGTGATGGCCACTTTCACCGTTCATGGTCTTTGTTACATCATCTATTGGGCCTCTATGCATGAAATCTCCGAGGTATTTTTTTTATTAGTTTACTTCAAAACGGTTCATATATCCATCCCCGTAACGATCGATTTGATTTTGGCTCGGCCAAGATAATCCACTAATTGGGTCCCGCATATGTGGGAAAAAGTCAACAGCTCTAAATTGATGCACCATTTCTATTTTCTGGTCAACGTCACTCTGAATGGAGCAGCTTCCATACGGCAGTACTTTTTATTTAAATAATTTGCGGTCAAAGTTACTACTTTGCCACTTTGGGTCTTCTTAAAGCAATTAATATTTCCTGATCCAAAAAGAAAAATTAATTCAAACACGCATTTTAAGGTGGGAATTATATTGGGATATATGTTGTTTCTGAAAGAAAAAAAAAATATGATATACGAGTCCTACTCCAATCAATCATTGTGAGAATTCATTTTCTTTTATTGACTAAAAGAATCACATATAGAAGTTAATCAATATTCTGAATTTGTACAAAACTGATTTTTTTATATCAACTTTTACGTCTATAGGGGTATTTTGTTTTGTTCGAAGCTGTATTTCAATTCACATTAGTATTATACTACTTTAATAAATACAATCTGACGTGGAATGAAATAATCGCAGATGATCATGTGGGATACTAAAGGAGTCTCGAATGTGGCCGGAGAAATAGCTCTGGTGGCCGGACTTGTGATGTGGGCCACCACATTTCCGGCGTTAAGAAGGAGATTCTTCGAACTCTTCTTCTATACTCATTATCTCTATACCGTCTTTATGCTCTTCTTCGTCCTCCACGTCGGCATAAGTTTCTCCTTCATAGCTTTCCCTGGTTTCTACATCTTCATGGTCGATCGCTTTCTTAGGTTTCTTCAGTCACGTGACAATATTCGCTTGCTCTCTGCACGAATTCTTCCTTCTGACACCATCGAGCTCACTTTCTCCAAAAACCCAAGTTAGTAACTATTTTTTTTTCTTTGATTTATTTTGATTCAAAAGTTTGGTTTCTAAGCTGTGATTTGCATGCTAAAATGTTATACAGGATTGGATTATAGTCCAACGAGCATATTGTTTGTGAACATACCGAGCGTTTCGAAGCTGCAATGGCATCCATTTACGATAACTTCGAGTAGCAAACTCGAACCAGAGAAGCTAAGTGTTGTGATCAAGACCGAAGGCAGATGGTCAACTAAGCTTTCTCAGGCGCTTTCTTCTTCTGATCAGATTGACCGACTTGCTGTTTCCGTGGAGGGTCCTTACGGCCCTGCTTCCACCGATTTCTTAAGGTGATATATATATACTTTCTCTCAAAGATCTATCTTATAACTTAATTTCGATTTCTTAGAGTACAAGAAACTTGATTGACTTGTATTTCAAGAAACATTGGTTCATATGATTTGTTTTTTTTTTTAATTCTAGGCATGAAGCTCTTGTTATGGTGAGTGGAGGAAGTGGGATAACTCCGCTTATCTCTGTTATCCGTTATTTGATCGCTACAAGTCAAAACCAAAACTGCAAAATCCCGAAAGTAACTCTGATTTGCGCGTTTAAGAACTCTTCAGAATTATCCATGCTCGATCTTGTCTTGCCATTATCTGGTCTTCAGACTGAACTATCCACCAACATAAACATCAAAATCGAAGCTTTCGTAACCCGAGAGAAAGAAGCAGGAGTTGAAGTAACAACTGGAAAAATCAAAACTCTCTGGTTCAAACCAAGCCTTTCAGACCAATCCATCTCCTCAATCCTTGGACCAAACTCATGGCTCTGGCTCGGCGCAGTTCTCTCATCTTCGTTCTTGATCTTCATGATAGTTATCGGTATTATCACTAGGTATTACATTTACCCCATCGACCACAACACTAACAAGATCTATTCATCGACTTCGAAAAGCATCATATATATCTTAGTCATCTCGGTGAGCATCATGGCGACTGCTAGTGCAGCTATGTTGTGGAACAAGAAGAAGTACGGTAACTTCGACAATAAACAGGTCCAAAACGTCGACGTTCCATCTCCAACGTCTTCACCTATCTCATGGGGTTTCAATTCCTTGAGAGAAATCGAAAGTTCGCCACAAGAATCGCTCGTGCAATGCACCAACGTGCATTTCGGAGAAAGGCCTAATTTGAAGAGTAATATATACATAATTAACCTTCTTTCACTTTCTCGATCTTTATATATATTAGTATATATTGTTATTCTAATTATGTTTTTGTTTGTTAATTTATATGAGCAGAACTTCTTCTTGATGTGGAAGGTTCGAGTGTGGGAGTTCTTGTGTGTGGTCCGAAGAAGATGAGACAAAAGGTTGCAAAGATATGTTCCTCTGGTTTGGCTGAGAATCTTCACTTTGAATCTATCAGTTTCAGCTGGTGATTGCCTTTATGACTGTTCTTCCATGTGTTGTGGAATTTGCTTGGGTTTCAAGTTAATAAGGTGGGCCTGTGTTTTGGACCCATCTTTGTGGGCTTGTTACATTGACGTTTCCAGGTTTTGTTTTTTCTCTTCTAGGAATATTTAGTGTGAAAAATCCCTATGTACGCTCTCTCCAAATCTTTTGTCTGTAACCTTTACATTTCCTTGTGTAACAACTTCAGTCACGAATGGAGGCATAAAGCTTTGTAAATTGTAAATGCTGAATTATAATAAAATCATCTTTGGTCATAAGGTATAGTTCTACCTCTATTTCTTAGCTGAGACATTTAATCGAATGATCAAGTCATTTGGATTTTGATAGTTTATTCGAAATTCAATACTGAATCTGTTGTTTAATGACTTTATCTATACACAATACAGTAATTAATTCAGTTTCAGACTTACTAAAAAGAATATTTGCTCGATATTAACTGGGTTATAAACTTATACATCAAACCATACGTGTTACAAATAAATTAATATATGGATACGTCATAACTCATATGTCAATGCCATCTTTCAGATAGCACAAATACCTAATTACTGCCTTGAAAAAGAAGAAGTTGCGTGAAAATCAAAGAATAATAACCCTTTCAATTGTTGACATGTCACTAATTAAATTCATAGAAAATAATATAACTGACACCTTACACACCTAATTAACAGATGGACATCAATTTATCTAACGATCATGTAACTCCGTTGGAATTTAGTGGGGTGACTAAAGAAACATAGTTTTTATATATGTAATGAAAATATTGAAAAGTCATGGTTTATGTGAAACAAAATCTGACTTCAGATGTTTCTAAAGAAATTTAATGTAAAGTTCATGAATTTACGTGAGATTTTCCGGATGATTGATTACTCAAAACATCAGGGAATAAATGGAAGACAAAAAAAAAATAGAGTAGAGATATCTATATATATGTAAAAACAAAAAAAAATTGATATGCTATGTTTTATTATTTAGATTATTAGCTTATGTGATTAAGAATCTATTGGACACGCGAAGATACGTGTACGGCGTTACTAACGACACACGCACCCTCCAGAAGACCTGAAACATTAAAGCTCAAGGATTCGACTTCCCATTATCTGCTAATAGGTTCGAAATTATTAAGTTTTCTACCAACTTCTTTAAAAAATGACTATTCTTTTTTTGGCCTTCTTCCTAAGTTTTCTTTCAACGAGTCCTTTTTCTTTGATAATTTTTATTTATTATTTAAATAATAATACTATCCACAAAAATAACTAAAATATCATTTTTCTCTTATATAATAGTAGAAAACTATAACATCTATATTTGTTTAAATATCTCAACATATTTAATTATTGGATATTTTTTTCTACATTTATAATAAAAATAATTATTATATGGGGTTAAGTAGCATATATATGGGTTGTCTGGTTTCCATATAGCGCAATCTCCATTTCGCTTTGTTTTTCTTCTTATTTCTTGGATATTCACCTCTTGTAATATGGGATCAGGAGAAATGAATGAGGAAAGGGTTAAGAAGGTGATTAAGCTCTTAACGATGGTGATTTTGATGGGGACTATGATCATTTGGATCATGATGCCAACTTCCACCTATAAGAAAATCTGGTTAGTATCCATGCGTACCAAGCTCGGAAAATCGATTTATTATGCGAAACCAGGTAATTCACATTAATTTCTTTTATCTAATTTTAAACGAATGTCAACTATATTTTGTGTGTTTCTTCTATTAGGAGTGAACCTTTTGATTTACATGTTCCCGATGATTCTATTGGCTTTTCTGGGATGCATATACCTTCATTTGAAGAAACAAACTAATGTTGGCCAATTTAATAGGTAATTTAAATGCTTACCGATTATTTTTTGACTAACAGTTTTTAATATATCAATTCTTTTCTTTAAATTTGAAAGCGGAGTGGAGAGGAAGAGAGACAAGTTTGATGCATTGAGAAGACCAATGTTAGTGAAGGGACCAATAGGAATGGTGACAGTGACTGAGGTTATGTACTTGACGATGTTCATGGCTCTTCTTCTTTGGAGCTTGACCAATTACGTCTACAATACTTTTGCCACCATCACCCCTGAATCAGCAGCAATCGACGGAAATAATTTGTAAGTTTTATTTAGATTTTCAATTTATATAGATGACAAAAAAAAGAAGCTTAATGGGCCTTTTGTGACGTTTGTTTTATGGCAAAACTGGAAAGATGGCAAGCAAGGCTAGATTTAATAGCAGTACGGCTAGGTCTAGCAGGGAACATATGCTTGGCGTTTTTGTTCTATCCAGTGGCTCGTGGCTCATCGTTGCTGGCTGCAATTGGGCTTACGTCGGAGTCAAGCATCAAGTACCATATATGGCTCGGTCATCTGGTCATGACCTTATTCACCAGTCACGGTCTTTGTTACATTATCTATTGGATATCCAAGAATCAAGTCTCTCAGGTTGGTCTATCTAGATATGTTTTAGGATTGGTTTACTTTTGATTTAGAAATATTTTGTTCGATTTCTATGCTCATACAGCTTCTAATTGTTGGTGTGGATAGATGTTGAAATGGGATAGGACTGGTATCTCGATTTTGGCCGGAGAAATAGCTCTTGTGGCTGGACTTGTGATGTGGGCCACTACATATCCAACGATAAGAAGGAGATTCTTCGAAGTCTTCTTCTATACTCATTATCTCTACATCGTCTTCATGCTCTTCTTCGTCCTCCACGTTGGCATCTCCTACTCGTTGATCTCTTTTCCCGGTTTCTACATTTTCATCATTGATAGGTTCTTGAGGTTTCTCCAGTCGCGCAACAATGTCAAGCTAGTCTTTGCTCGTGTTCTTCCTTGTGACACCGTCGAGCTCAATTTCTCCAAAAACCCTAGTGAGTTTTACTATGATCCCTCTATTTTTTTCCTTTTCAATTTGGTTATGATATGCTAAAACGATATTGCAGTGTTGAAGTATAGCCCAACGAGCACTCTATTTGTAAATATACCTAGCATTTCAAAGCTTCAATGGCATCCGTTAACGATAATTTCGAGTAGCAAACTTGAACCAGATAAGCTAAGTGTTATGCTCAAGAGCCAAGGAAGATGGTCCACTAAGCTTTACCAAATGCTTTCGACATCTTCTTCAGATCAAATCGACCGCCTCGTTGTTTCCGTCGAGGGGCCATACGGCCCTAGTTCCACTGATTTCCTACGGTAATTAATCCACCTCAACCCTCAAAACAAAGAAGTTCAATTCTTGCAATACAAGTAACATACGTTGATCCTCTAATTTTTTTTTGTAAGAACAGATACGAATCTCTGGTGATGGTTAGTGGAGGCAGTGGGATTACACCGTTCATCTCCATAATCCGTGACCTATTCTACATAAGTTCAATGTGCAAATGTAAAATCCCCAAAATGACCCTGATCTGCGCTTTCAGAAACTCTTCTGATCTCTCCATGCTCGACCTAATCCTACCCATCTCTGGTCTAACAACCGACATCTCCTCGTCTGTAGATATCCAGATCAAATCCTTTGTCACACAAGAAAGGAAACCAATGTCGGTAAAAGAACCAACTCGCGAAAAGAATATCATAAAAACCTTATGTTTTAAACCAAACGTTTCAGACCAACCCATCTCACCAATCCTTGGGCCCAACTCTTGGCTCTATCTCGCCACCATCCTCTCTTCTTCGTTCATTATCTTTATTGTTATCATCGCAATCATCACGAGATATCACTTTCACCCTATCGATCAAAGCACGAAAAAGTACAATTCGGCTTATAAATCGCTCATTTACCTTCTAGTAATCTCTGTTAGCGTGATTGCTACGTCTACGATTGCTGTGTTGTGGAACAAAAAGAAGTATTACACCGAAAATGGCCAATACGTCGACGTTTTGCGTCCGTTGACGAATGAGAGCTCGCTGCAGCAGTTGCTGTCGCAATCCACTAACATTTATTACGGAGAGAGGCCTAATCTTAACAGTAAGTCTATTTAAGATTATAACATTTTCATCTGTGTCAGTCTATACTACTATAGAGTATATGATGTTTTTTCTGTGTTCTGAGTTCTAACTATGTTCATTGTGTGAAAGCAGAGCTTCTAGGTGATTTAAAGGGTTTGAAAGTGGGAGTTTTGGTGTGTGGTCCGAATAAGATGAGACAAGAGGTAGCGAAGATATGTTCTTTTGGTTCAGCTGAAGAGAATCTTCAGTTTGAATCTATTTGTTTCAGCTGGTGAAATTTAAATTCAGATTGATATATTTTAACATAGCTATTTGAGTTTCAAAATAATTTTTATATGTCTTAGTACTAGTTAATTCTTCTCCTAGTACTAAGATTAAAATGTGAAGCAATCAGTCACATACTCGATTTAGAGTTAAACTACCAACCATCTACCGTTTCATTAATATATTATTGACCAGCTGAGGATTCATTGTATAGTAACAGTTTATAGATATATTTAGATACGCTTACACATGAATCTGTATATCAAACAATAATATGAGTAATATGGGTAATACTAGAGGTGTCAAAATTTGCTGTACATATCCATTTTGACCCGTCCAATATTGTCCATTTTGATTGTGGACAAAATACTGTTCGTGTCTATTTACGTCCGTGTCCATTAAAGACCAACCCGTTAACGCTCGTGCCAAATGGACTCTCCATAGGCTAATAGTTTTTAACGGGAAACTGTGTTTTCGTGTTTTTTGGCGAAAAATGTGTTTTTGCATTTTTTGTGAAAATTATGTTTTCATGTTTTTGGCAGAAAAATCGATTTTGCTCTAGATTTTTGTGGCCCATGGACCTCTCATTGTCCAATAGTGACCGACCCATTTTGTTTGTAGCCGAAGTTGGGCATAAAACATTTTAACCCGTTACATAATTAGGCTTGTCCATATACCGTAGATAATGTATTAGACATAGACAGATCATGGACGGTCTGCCCATTTTGACACCTCTAGATAATACCAGCAAACACAAGTGAACTTTTTATATGCCGGAGTCAAGCAAATTCAAGTGAACTCTTCCCCTCTTTCTTTCTTCAACTTTGTAGTTCTTTGTATCGAGATTGCTCACGTCGGACTCGATGTTGCCTAAGACGTCTTTTCTCTTTTCCTTATTGTAATTGTCCGTTAATATCAACAAAATCAAAATATGCTTGATAAAAATAAAACTAAAAAACTCACTTTTTAAAAATATTAGTTTAAAACTCAACGTTCAAACAAAACTTTAAAACATTTGAATTTTAATTTAAAATATTTCACATTTAAATTTTGTTTTAAATTCAAAATGTCAGTTTGGCATACTTGCATAGAAGCTACGAGATTCCAAAATGTCAGATACACTCACTTATTATCTAATTAATTAGATAGTTTTGTCTCTTTTGAATTAAGAAAAATAATCAGAACTATTTACTTATTTCGTTTTTTTGTGTGGAATGTATCCATCAATACATATTAATTACTATTTAACAAAAATCATAAAATATTTTTCTGATAAAAATATTTGCAGTCCATACCTGGACAGTAAATAAGCCCAATTTTATCATAAAACTAGTGCATAAGATGTTCAAAGTGTATTTCAAGCTCGTCTCTAACACCCTAAGGACCGGCTGAAATGTTAACAGCGGGTGATAACTCTTCATCATCTCACCGGTCCCAAAAGCATGGCTGCTTGTTCCACTACTTCCTTCTTTCACCACTCCAAGCCCAATGATGTCTTGGTTCCAATACTCGTTCATGGCAAGCCAATTGATTGACGACATTGGGAAACCTTTGGACATTGTGGATGAATATGAGCAAGGGATTTCTCTGCTTTCTGGTCATCTTCATCCGTGTATGTATTTGAAGCAGTCACGTGTTTTTGACAATCAGATTGAAATTTACATATTGAAGTTATGTTATCTAGAGATTGAATAAATACTTGATGTTTCTTTTGCAGATTGAAGCTCTGCTTCACTTAATACAACACATGTTTATATGATATGAAATCATTGACCCATAAACCATTTATTGGACAAACTACATATAATGAAAACCATTATTGTCTAAAAAACAGTAGTATCACTTTTCACAATTATCCAATAAAATAGATAGGTGTATTTCAACTATCCATAAATCAGTTTTTTTGTATAAAGTAAATGCATATTTAGGTAATACCATGAACGGAGTATATGCATATGTCATTTACTACGAGTTGAAGAGTAACAAAAGTCAGTGTTTCTTTTACTTTCACATCTCATTCAAACATTTCTTCCTTAATATTCCGCTGACTTATCATCCCACTTAAATGTTCAGCTTTTGGTCAAATTTGAGTATTTTCACCAGTAAAAAGCGAAGATAAAAACAGAGGATTAAAAGAGAAACCAAAAAGTCAAAATAGTGACACAAGAAGTGTTTCTTGAATGCTTTAGTAAACAAAGGAAAGTGTCTTCCAAAAGTAAATACAGTAGAACCTCTATAAATTAATATTTGATAAATTAATAAACACTATAAATTAATAAAATTTATTGGTTCCAAGTCAGAACGATATAAAAATGAACAAAATTTGATAAGATAATAAGATAATAATTTTTTTAGAATCTCTATGTAAATATATAGTCAAATTAATAACATAAATTAATAATCATGTAATTTTTCATATATATATATATATATATAGACCATATAATTTATTTTTATGAATTTATGTTAGAACTCATAAATAACTTTTCTTATATAAGAAAATATTATGTTGTATTTTAAACTATCTTATTATTATAATGTAAAAAAAATCATAAAATAAAACAAACTTTTTTTATCAATTTTTAAATTATAAATATGCATAATTTTTGTTTCAATAGTTGTATAGACTGTTTAAATACAAAAATTAAGGTTACTAATCATAAATTTAAAATTTATGTTAATTGTTTATATAAGTGAATTCATCTATAATCTTTGTTATTTATTATCAAAATAATTTAATTTTCTTTTAAATTTTAAACTTTCAAGTCTAAAACTATTAAAATTTATAATATCCAATACATTAATGTTATTTAGATCAAACTTTTTTAATTTATTTATTTTTTAATTTTTGACAAAAAATCTTTATAAATTAATAAATATTATTTTATACTATAAATTAATAAAATATCATGGTTCTAAGATTGTTAATTTATAGAGGTTTTACTGTACAATAATAGATCTTGAGTTGCTTACCAAATCCTTAAACTGGTAACCCAAAACGAGGAAGTTTTCTTAAGGAAAAACAAATGTTTTCAAAAAGAACAAGAAAATATAAACATTTTAAAAATGAAAGCTCTGTTCTGAACCATATATACGTGAGTTCTCACGTAGATTACTTACAAATGCATGTGCATAGGTTTACAACGAGTTTCTGAACCAAACTAAAACGAATTAAGCGAAATTAAAACCGTAATAACACATAATTTTTTTTACATAGATTGGTAAATAAAACCTCTAACCAAATCTAGCTTGAACTAAATTCAACCTGACCGAAATCATTTTATTTAAATTTTAGTTTTGCTTCAGTTTAAATTTCATTCGATAGTCCAAAACAAACCAACTTTATCAAACTATAAAATACTATATAAACAAAAACCAAACACCGAATATCATTTGTAGCTGTACCTATAAAATATTAGACCATTAAAACCGAACATGTGTTAACCTTTAACCCCAACCTTCAAAATTAAAAAAATACTACGACTTTTTTTCTTATTCTTCTTCTTCCCCACCATCTTTTTTTGTGCCTTATGTTCTCAACTAATCTCATTTAACTCACCACACAGCATATGTAGATACATATGATCATTTAATGAAATTTCATTAAATGAGACTATTCCTTTCGCTGCAAAATTAGGTACCATCAAAGCATAAACACCACTTTACCACTCCTTGACTTCCAAATCTGAAGAATCTCTCATTATATATATCCCAATGTGTGTGTTTATATATATACATATCTCAGCGATAACTGCGGGTTCATTAATGAGTGTTTGATTCTGATTGTTACGATCGTAAATCAGAGAGAAGCTTCTTCCTCATTTTCTTTCCCTATAAATTTTCACATAAAATTCATTCATTTGCATCCAACTTCTTCTCTTCTCTTCTCTTCTCATCTCAGTCACCACCTTTTCATATTATTTTTGGTTTGCCCGAAAATAATAATCATGGAAATATCCAATGTGATGCTTGTTGTAGCGGTCGTTGCAGCGTATTGGCTATGGTTCAAGAGGATCTCACGTTGGCTTAAGGGTCCACGTGTCTGGCCTCTATTGGGTAGTCTTCCTGGTCTGATAGAGCAACGTGACAGGATGCATGAATGGATCACCGAGAACCTCCGTGCGAGTGGCGGCACTTACCAGACTTGTATATGTGCCGTGCCTTTCTTGGCGAGGAAGCAAGGTCTCGTGACTGTCACGTGTGACCCCAAGAATCTCGAACACATGCTCAAGACCCGCTTCGATAACTACCCTAAAGGTCCTACGTGGCAATCCGTCTTCCACGATCTTCTCGGCCAAGGTATTTTCAACTCCGACGGTGACACTTGGCTCTTCCAACGCAAAACCGCTGCCCTCGAATTCACAACAAGGTACCTAACGTACCAAACCGCTCGGTTTAATCTTGTTAATCAATACTTATACTCGGTTTGGTATTGTAAATTTATGATGCAGGACGTTGCGGCAAGCCATGGGTCGATGGGTTAACCGAGGAATTAAGCACCGGTTCTGTCCAATTCTTGAATCGGCTCAAGCCAAATCCGAGCCAGTTGACCTCCAGGACTTAATACTACGGCTCACATTCGATAACATTTGCGGATTGGCCTTCGGTAAGGACACACGAACCTGCTCACCGGGCCTTCCCGAGAATGGCTTTGCCTCGGCTTTTGATCGAGCCACCGAAGCGACGCTTCAACGGTTTATTATACCTGAGTTTATGTGGAAGCTGAAGAAATGGCTTGGACTCGGCTTAGAAGTCAGTCTGAGCCGAAGTTTAGGAGAAATCGATGGATATTTAGCTACTGTTATAAATACACGTAAGCAGGAATTGATGAGTCAGCAAGAGAACAAGGCCCAAAGACACGACGATCTCCTCTCGCGTTTTATGATGAAGAAGACAGAATCTTACAGCGACACATTCCTCCAACACGTGGCACTTAACTTCATCCTAGCTGGACGTGACACGTCATCCGTTGCGCTGAGCTGGTTCTTCTGGCTAGTCACGATGCATCCAACCGTCGAGGATGAAATCGTCCTCGAGATCTGCTCCGTTCTGATCGAGACACGTGGCACTGATGACATCACCACATGGATGGAGGAGCCTCTTGGATTCGACGAAATCGACCGTTTGGTTTACCTGAAGGCGGCGATTTCGGAGACGCTCAGGCTTTTCCCGTCGGTGCCGGAAGATTCGAAGCATGTAGAGAACGACGACATTTTACCGGACGGGACTTTTGTTCCGGCGGGATCATCGGTGACTTATTCGATTTACGCGGCGGGGAGGATGAAATCAACTTGGGGAGAGGACTGTCTGGAATTTAAGCCGGAGAGATGGATTTCTCCGATCGACGGGAAATTCATCAATCACGATCAGTACCGGTTCGTAGCATTCAACGCCGGACCAAGGATCTGCTTGGGTAAAGATCTGGCGTATCTTCAGATGAAAACAATAGCGGCGGCGGTGCTTCTCCGTCACAGGCTTACGGTGGTTCCGGGACACAAAGTGGAGCAGAAGATGTCGTTGACGCTTTTTATGAAGAACGGACTTCTGGTTAATCTGCATAAGAGGGATCTCCAAGGAGTCATCAATAGTCTAGTGGTCAAGAAGAGAGACGGCGTCGTCAACGGCAAATGTAACGGGGCCACTGGTGAAGGCGTCGCCGTTAACTTAGATACGGAAGTTATGGTGGTGTAAACGCCAATCGCGCCTCTGATTTATATTTACACGTTTTTATTCAAAGAAAAACATTTGAACAGAGATACAAAATGGTTTTTGTTCAATATGAAATTGTAAGCAATATACTCCAATTAGTAGTGTTTACTCTGTTGTTTTATTTTGTAAACTTTTGGATTTTCTTTAATGAAGTCATTGTAACTTGTAAGCAATCATATATTAGTCCAAAATAAATATATTTTACTTTCTACTCGCTACCTTAGTCCTATTTCACTTGGATGCATGAATCGAGAAACGTGTTAAGTTTTTAATCCCCAAATAATAGGTGAGTTAAAGTTTCACAATTAAATTTTGACAAGAAAAAAAATCAAAAGAGAAACTATATTTGTGTATTAATATAGAGGTGTTAATCCGACAAAACAAATAGGGGTGTTAATAAGAACAATAAGCGTAATTCCCTCTCTATTATTGATCATTGCAGCAACGATTAGAAAGAAGAACCGATGAGAAATTTGTAATTTGTTCCAACATAAAACAACTCTCTATGATCATGTAAGATTACTGCAGTTCTGAACGAGAAGATGTGGCAGTGAGTTTTAAGTATTGATTTGTCTTTTTGGTATTTGAAAAGATATCCGTACATTCAACGTTAAGAGACTAGGGAAAATAGTAAACTGCATGTACGTTTGATCAAAAGTAATTCATTAATATCCAGCACATATCCATGGAAAGAAAAGTAATGGGGAAAACCAGAAAGACCTAACTTCACTCCCAAGTAAAAATAGCAGTAAACAATAAAGAGCTGGAGTTATTATTACTCCTTCGACTTGGTCTTATTGATAGATTCAACCTTCCCATCGTTGCCTCCGAGTAACAGATACTTATCCTTCCTCGTGAGGTCAGTGCATTCGAATCCCAATACTCCACCAATCACCTTCTGAACGTAATTTGCTACCTCAATCGGAGTCTTTCCGCCACCGTTTACAGTCATTTCTTCAGGCAAACGGTCCAAGAAAGTGGCCTCGTAGCTAGGTCGAGGATTCATAAAGAAGAAGTAAGGATCCCAGAATTTCACACCTCTTACTGTTGTTCCGTTGAACATGCCTTGCTTACAGTTCATGGCTACAGGCACGATTCGGTCGCTCAGCTCTGCGAATAGAGCACTGAATCGTAGTAGATACTGCTCTCTACAAGTCGTGCCTTCAGGACAGATCACCAAATCCCCTGTTGCAAAATAAAACAAAAAGAGTTGTGATATTGAAAAACAGAGATACTCTGTTTTGTGTAATGACAATGACCATTGAAAATACCTTTCTCGAGAAGTTTTCTCATGCGAGCTGCATCAGCGGCACGGTCACGGGTCAGAGCAACGGCAGGGATGGGTGAGAGCATCCGGGAGAGCCAGGAGACACTATAAGTGACACATGAGGGTTTACGGCCAAGAGCAATAGCGATGATTATGGGATCAAGGGCGGTACGGTGGTTAAGTACGTAGAGGTTTCCGGGTGTTCCGGGAGAAGGAGGCGGAGGACGATGGCCACGGATTGTGAGGTGAATACCAAGGATCTCGTAAGTGTAGCGAACAAAGCGTTCAGGTAAAGGGAGGTTGAAGTAGACTCGGAAGATTGAAAGCAAGAAGCCGAAAGGAAGCCAAAGGTAAATAATTAAGGCGTTTAACGGCGTCGGACGTTGAACTAGACGGCCATCATGGAAGATTATGCGGTTCTTGAGACGCTCTAAAGGGACTGTTGTGGCTGATTTGGTCTCGTGCACCATGTAACCTTCCTGTTACATATATCTTAGGGTTATTATTAATCATTTTAAGATTCCTGTTTTCACCATTATAGTATGAAAATTTGTAAAAATATTGAAACTTTCATTAAATAAAGAAATTGTGACATAATTTGGAGTCATTCATTAAATGGACCGTCCCACTTATGTGGGGATGGTATATCATGGTAGTTGGTGATAGGTTGGAAACATTTATGAAAACTACTTCTTCTATTCTTTTTCTATTATCTACTTTTATTTTGTCACTGTCAGTGATTACTGATTACTTTCCTTTCTTTAATTTCACAAATATTATTCTAGAGTTTCCATGTGTTTATTATATATACTTACGTAACAACAATGCAAATAAATCATGTGAAGGCAGTAAGGAAAATTTAAATGATTTTCCTATAGATCATGTGAAATCTATCCACGGCATTTATAGGTCCTACCGCATTTATCTTTCTTCATATTACGAATACATAATAACATCAGTTTATGCACTTTACTTAATTAATTGCCACCTAAATCGGGTATTAAAGATTCAAGACACGTAAATAAATTAAGCATTTAGATATGCAAATAAAATCAGTGAGGAGAGATAACTAACCTTGCAAATGGACATGAAATCGTGATCGGAGGTCCGGTCACCGAGTCCAAGATCCGGTGACTCGTCGCCGAACTCCTTCAAGATAGCTAATCTCTTAAAATCACCAACAAGAACACCTGGTTTTTTCACAAACCCAGTGGCTTTCATGGTTCTGGGGTTAACTTCAATCTCAGTTCCAAGAACTTTATCACCTCCCAAATAATCTTTGATGAAAGGCTCAACCATCACAATGGGATTAGCAGTAACCACCACTTTCCTCTTACATTTATCAAACACCTCATAACTGTCTTTCCTCACATCCGCCGCGTAAAACCTAAATTTATACCCAAATTTTCAAATCTCAGTTTACAAAATTGAAACAGAAAAACGAAAATCAATCCAAACGTATTGATTGCTTTGATTGTACCTTGGAAGAACGGCGCGAGAGACGAGTTCGATGTCACGGATTTTGATGCCGGCGAAGGAGATGTAAATGAGGATTTGGATTCCGAGAGATTCGGAGACGAAGAGATAAGCGATGATGACGATGGGAAGAGATAGAAGAAGGATCAATCCACGGAAGAGACTACCTGCTTCAATGGCCACGAGCATGAAGTAAGGGAACGAGCTTCTTGAGAGAAGCAGAGTCCCGTCAAGATCCGCAGCGATCGAATCATACTCTCCATTTTTACACTCACTTATCGGAGGAAAACTTGGGCTCTTCTTCGCCGGAGACATTTTCTTGATAATGGCGGTTTTGGTAAAGAGATAGAGAAGAATTTAAGGAATTTGGAAGGAAAGAGAGGGAAGGTCTTTGGTTTTAAATGCGCCTTCTAGTGGTTCATCGCTCTTGTCACAAATTAAGTTTTCACTCCAATAAATATGCTATCTTTAAGAATTTATCCTTATCTTTCATTTTAAACAAAAATACCCCTGATTTCTCACTTTTCATATGAAAAAACTTCAAATTCCTCCACTTCGTAAGATTCACAACACGGGTTTCTAGTTACACTTATTTTTTTTATTTGGTAGGTTTAATTTGCGTAACTATTGTATATATAATTAATTTTAAGAAATTTTGATGAATAATATTATCTATGGTGGATAAATTATCTAAATAAATATATTTCTGGTCATGCGGTTTAGGAAAAAAAAAATTGATTGACACGAAAGAAAGTAGCTTAGTAGCTCACCTAAATGGAAGGCTGATAATTAATTGAGTGAGATATGAAAATAGTTTGGCTATCTGTTTATGTATGTATTAAGTATATAGCTTACATATATATATGCCATAATTATGTATACAAACTATATACTTAAATATGATTATTTTTTCTCGTATGGTCAATAAAATATTTAAAATACGGTGGATGGTTGGAAGTTGGACAGCCCTAGCCATGCATTAATTGCAAGAAAAATGCTTAATCTATTAACAATAGAAAAAACAATTTGAACATGTGAAATTTCTAACAAACAAATGACAAGATCCAAAGTTCGGTTAGTTCTTCCATCTTTTTGTATATTAGTATCAAAATTCTAAAATAAAAAGTTCAAAATTTTGTAGAATTGTTTTTTGAAATCTATTCAACTCTTTATTCTAAAAATTTTAATATGTAATTTGATGTTAAATCTACTGTAAATTATCTACATAATAATGAGAAACCAAATTGAACTTGTAAAATATCTAATGACCAAATAATTATATCAAATGATGGGATTCAAAACCAGGTTAGATTTCATATGTTTTGTAAATTTAAAATCAAAAAACTATAACTAAAAAGTTCAAAATTTTAGAAAATTTATAAAAAAAGTTTTGAAATTTATTCTATACATAATAATGAGAAAACAAATTCGACTTATGAAATCTCTAATGATCAAATGATTATATCAAATGACGAGATTCAAAATCCGGTTAGATTTTTCATGTTTTGTAAATTTAAAATCAAAATTTATAATTAAAAAGTTCAAAATTTTAAAAATTTTATAGAAAAAGGTTTTGAAATTTATTCTAAACATTTTATATAACTTGAATGTTAAATCTACATAATAATGAGAACCAAATTGGACTTGTGAAATCTCTAATGATCAAATAATTATATCAAATGACAGGATTCAAAATCTGTTTTCCCATGTTTTGTAAATTTAAAATCAAAATTATAATTAAAAAAGTTCAAAAATTTTAAATTTTTTAGAAAAAGATTTTAAAATTTATCCTAAACATTTTAATATATATAATTAAAATGTTAAATTTACATAATAATGAGAAACCAAATTGGACTTGTGAAATCTCTAATGACCAAATGATTATATCAAATGACCGGATTCAAAACCCGATTAGATTTTCCATGTTTTGTAAATTTAAAATCAAAATTATAATTAGAAAGTTCAAAATTTTTAAAAAATTATAGAAAAAGTTTTGAAATTTATCCTAAACATTTAAATATATAATTTGAATGTTAAATCTACATAATAATGAGAAACCAAATTGGACTAATGAAATCTCTAATGATCAAATGACGGGATTCAAAATCCGATTAGATTTCCCATATTTTGTAAATTTAAAATCAAAATTATAATTAAAAAGTTTTAAAACAGAAAGTTGAGTTTTATTAAAATCCGTGAGAAGACAAAAAAATCAAAAGCTGAAAACTTTATTTTTACTTAAAGCAACGTAAAAATGAGATGGAAATTTTACCTGACCAACGTGGGAAGTGAATGGATAGGCGAGAGGGAATTTATTGGACATCTTCTTCATGGGCTTTAATATGATGGGCAAGTAGAATTCTGTTTTGCGTTGGGCTTTGAGAGAGGCGATCGTCTGGAGATGCCACGAAGAAAAGAAAACTTCAATCCTGGCATGAACTAATGAACCTGCAACTATTCAATTTGATTCAAATCAAGATTCACAAAGAAAAAAACTAGCAAGATAATCACGAAATTGATAGTTCTTACTTGGTGATAGGTATTTGATAGGAGAAGAACTTGCGGAATTTGATTTGAATTATGTTGGGAGAAAAAAAAGACTCTTAACAATGCCGTAGAAGTTTCAAGCGGCTTAGGACTTGATTGTGGATGGTTTAGTCGAAGAAGAAGATGAAAGTCTCGTGATCGATGAGAACAAGGACAATGATGACGAAGGAGGAGAAGGATCAGAGGAAGCAATGGAAACAGATAAAGAGGCATACGACTCAGTGGACAAAAAAGAGAGGCGATTCAAAAAAATTTACTGCCAAGGTGCGTATTTATAACTTTTAGTCTTCGGAGTACCTGACGGCATTTAGGAAGTAACCGTTGGCTGTCACAAAAAAAAGAGAGGAAAGTTACCTTTTTTCCATTTTTTCATGTTTTCCTTTTTTCTTTAAACGTGTTTTCCTTTTGTTTGTTTTTAAATCTAACCGGAATACAATCATTATGTTTTATTGGGCCGAGTGACTTTTTAAGGCCCATTCAGAACAGAAAGGGTCGAAGAAGGTGAATTCTCTCTTTCGGTAAAGTCAAGTTTTTGTCCAATTTGATTCAAAAAGTCAAAAACTTAGTTTGAAAAATTATTAAAACGGTACCAAACCAAACCATGTATCATACTTGCATTAACGATTAAACCTGACCATCCACAACAAATTACCCCAAGAGATTAAAAAAACAAACTCATTTAAACAAACATGACCACATCTCAAATATTTTCAGTCTCTCTCAATACAAACCAACACTGAAATTAAAAAAAAAAAAAAGCAAGAAAAATCAGCTACTGGACTTGAATGGAATGGCTCTGATGACAAGCTGGTGGTAAAGAGCCGCAAGAGCTGCTCCAACGAATGGTCCCACCCAGAAAATCCAATGGTCGTCCCAAGCGTGGTCCTTGTTGTAGATGATTGCAGCTCCAAGACTCCTAGCTGGGTTAATTCCAGTTCCGGTTATTGGAATCGTCGCCAAGTGAACCAAGAACACAGCGAATCCGATTGGGAGTGGCGCCAAAATCTGCAAACGAAAACAAAATTCCCAATTTATCAGGAATCTTCTATAATCAATTAACAAATGGGTTAATTCGAAAATAATTACCGGAACGTGAGAGTCACGCGCGCTTCTCTTGGCGTCAGTGGCGGAGAAGACGGTGTAGACAAGGACGAAAGTTCCGATGATCTCAGCACCGAGGCCAGAGCCCTTAGTGTAGCCGTGAGCGACGGTGTTGGCTCCGCCGCCGAGAGTTTGGTAGGGAGTTGGCTGGAAGCCTTTGACAACTCCGGCGCCGCAGATGGCACCGAGACATTGCATAATGATGTAGAAGAGAGCTCTTGTCAATGACAGTTTACGAGCTAAGAACAGACCAAATGTCACCGCTGGGTTTATGTGCCCACCTAATACACACCAGAATCAACTCTAATTTCAAATCTGTTATAGACCAAATACAAATTGTTATGTTGCTTGTGATAATATTTAAAAAAGTGAAGAAGAAGAATTACCAGAAATACCAGCAGTACAGTAGACAAGGGCAAAGATCATGCCACCAAAAGCCCAAGCAATGCCTTGGATTCCAACAGAGGCACACATGTTTGGAGCTCTCTTCACTCCCATCACTGTCAGAACTGTTATGTAAAGAAACAGGAAAGTGGCTATGAACTCGGCGATTCCGGCTCTCCAGAAAGACCATGAACTAAGCTCGCCAGGCTCGAACAGTGGCGCTGGTGGTGGCTCCTTGTAGTCTTTGTCCGTCTGAGCTGATGTTCCTATCGGCTGCCTCTCTGGGAACTTGTTAGCTCCCACTCTCACATCTTCTTCTTTCCCTTCCATATCTCTCTCTCACTCTCTGCTTTTTTTCTTTCTTTCTTTTTCTAACAATGTGTAGAAAGTGTAGTTTTATAGAGGAGACTGGAGAGAGAATACCAAAGTAGCCTAACGTCTCGATATTCATTTTATTTTTAAATGAAATAATAATACAGGGACTCATATGGATGGATAACGATGATCTTCTTTAAACTAGTAAGTAGTATCATTTACTATTTTATTTACGCTAATAATTGTGATATGGACTTCATTATTTTCAATCATGCATCAAAACCCACGCTAATAATTCTACTGGCTCCTAATTTTATACTCTCAAGCTCCAAAAGACAGCATGAGCTAATTTAACTTTATTACAATTTTATAATTTATAATGACGGCTAGTCTAACATATTTTTTCTACTTCTAATTCGTAAATCGTAATTGTGAAGCATAACTATAGGTGAAAGTAGAAGTAATCCTGATAAAGATAATTCTGTGCGTTGTCTTTCGCATCAAAGGTAGTGGGTCCCAGTTTCTTTTGGACGGTACAGAGGGCCCATTTGTAAAGGCATAAAGCCCAACGGTTATAATGTAAAAATATATATTTTTTTTCCATAATGTAAAAATATAAGTATGTTTGGAAAAAACTGTTAATAAAGGATTAACTTTTGACTCGACGAACATAAAAAAAAATTATTTCCGACCGTTGGGAAAAAAAGGGGACGAAGTGTGTGGAAAGTGACTGCTTTATGAAAAGTAAGATAATCTGGACTATTGTGCCGGGCCACGAATATCTTTCAAATATTTTATTAAAGTATTACCTGTACTAACGACAAAAATAATAACTAGTAGTATTGTTATTGTATATTTGAGGTTTTTATTTAAAGTTACAAAAGAAATATAGACATAATGAATGTAAAGATTGAACAGCTCGAGAAAAAAAAAAGGTTGAACAGCTCAGAAATGTATTTTGCTTTTCTGTGATCACATGTTCGTTTCCCTATTCCAAAATAAATAAAAATTCTTAACTATGTTTTTTTGGGGGGGTTTAAATAAGAATTATAAAGTATGTTATCGATATTTATGTTATTTGTAAATTCGAAACGCAAACACACATCACAATCGCCAAGCTGCCCAACCAACATAATTTCGACGCGTGGCAGCAGCTAATATTTGTTGGTCTACTGGGGCGGCCCCGACCAAATCCCACATATGACATCCTCGCCAACTTCCTCTTGTACAAATCACATTTCATAGAATAATCTTTTTACATAGTAGTACTATTTACTTTTATGGCTATATATTTTCAAAAAACATATTTCTGTTTGAGGCGTGTACCGTATAGAAATTTAAATACTCACAAATTTTAATTTTTACTGAAACTTTTTTTGTGTAGCTGTACTTAGTTGGTACATACAGCGAAGCAGATCCATATATTGGCTACATGTGGAAAGATACGAACTATTTATAAAATCGTGAACTGTAACTGTTTAAACGAGTAATAAACATCTAACTAGTACATTATTATAATTCTTATCAAAAAACTACCTAACTAGACATCCTTATCAATTATTATCAGAGACTAGCTAGTACATTATTATAATCCAAAACCATAGTCCATAGGCATTATATATGATGTCCCCTAGACAAGCTTTTGTCACAGGCTAGTAGGCTACTAATAGTAACAGGCCCATTTATTAACAAGCAAAGAGAATAGAAACAAGTAGACGAATCAATCAACAACACCTTCAGATAACGAACCCCATAAAACAAGACTTTCTAAATTTGAATAATACAAATAATGTGAAAGTAGGTGAACACGAAGGTTGCGTGAGTAAGAGTTGATGGTGAGCCCATTAGGCCCAAAGAAGGCCCAATGATTGTGAGTAGAAAAGGAATGAGATGGTCGTCTTCTTCCTGTACTAGTCCCGACAAAATCCCATGGATTAGTCAATAAATGAGACGAACTGTAGGAAGATTAGTAGGTAGCTATCACCATTGAAGGGGAGAGAAACCAACCTGCATTCAATGATATAATAATCATCTCTTCCCTTCTCCGCTGTCTTCATTAATGATCCACATCTCAACTTCTTTAATTTCTCTCTACCAATTTCGAGATCTAACAATTCCAACACGTAATGGAAACGAAGGAGAACAAGGACGTAGCAGCAGCAGCAGCTAAGCATGAGAATGGGCCTTTGATCGAAGATGAGATCGAGAGAAGCAAAGTCGGGATCATGAGAGCTCTTTGCGACCGACAAGATCCTTCAACTAAGGTCCGTATCCATTTCTGTTATGTTGTTTGGTAATCCGAGGAATATTTAGTTGACTTAAAACTTTGGATTAGTTAAGTAAAAAAGAGTCAATTAGAAATGATATGTTGAATTTGAAGGAGGTGGATGATCTGATGATAAGGCGGTTTTTGAGAGCGCGTGACCTGGACATTGAAAAGGCTTCAACGCTGTTTCTAAAGTATCTGACTTGGAAGAGAAGCATTCTCCCAAAAGGGCACATAGCAGAATCGGAGATAGCAAATGATCTGTCGCATAAGAAAGTGTGTATGCAAGGTCATGATAAGATGGGTCGACCCATTGTTGTTGCCATTGGGAATAGACATAACCCTTCCAAAAGCAACCCCGAAGACTTCAAGCGTTTTGTTGTCTACACCCTCGAGAAAATATGCACTAGGTTCGCTTTAAAAAAAAAAAAAAACATTTTATGTATAAGTATTATTTATGGTCTAATTATGCTGTTTGATTTCATGTTAGAATGCCCAAGGGTGAAGAAAAATTCATAACCATTGGAGATCTCCAAGGCTGGGGATATTCTAATTGTGACATCCGTGGCTACGTTGCTGCTCTTTCCATTTTGCAGGTAATGCTTTTTTTGATACAAGAGCAAAATATTGCTAATAATCCATTTAACTCCAAAAATAGATAATTTAATTTGGCTTTTAACTAATGAACTTTATCTTTTGTTTTCTACCAAAAGGTCCTTTTTGTTATTTTGGTGTAAGTGATCTTGTTAAAGATCTTTTTTTGTTATTTTGGTTTCGTTTTGGCCACACTCGGCTCTTTTTCACTTTATCCAGAGCTGTGTAGTGTAAATTTTGGTACCTTTGTTATATTGATTCCTTAATTAGGCTAAAAGAGCAAAATAACTAAGAAACTAAGAAGCTTCAGTAGACTATAGTTTTCAGAAATTGATATGCAAAAGAAGATTAATAAGATGTTTATTTATAACAGGATTGCTACCCAGAGAGACTAGGGAAACTCTATATAGTTCATGCCCCCTACGTTTTCATGACAGCGTGGAAGGTCATTTACCCCTTTATCGACTCCAACACCAAGAAAAAGGTAAACTTAATTTGCTCTACACCTATCTATCATTTGGACTCTTGTCGGGGGGAGCTTTGATTTGTTATTCTTATATCGGGCAGATTGTTTTCGTGGAGAACAAGAAACTCACTTCCACTCTTCTTGAAGACATCGACGAAACCCAACTTCCCGACATCTACGGTGGCAAATTACCGCTTCTTCCTATTCAGGAGACCTAATTATATACTACGGCCCCACCCACCTCCATTTCCACTATTATATTTTTTATAATTTGAATTAAACGTAAAACATATTGAGTGTTGCCAAATGCCAACATTATTATTATTATATTTATTGTCAAAGAAGCTAAAGATATACTCCTATTATATTAAAAATGATTTTTAAATTACTTGTCATTCCATATATATTATCTATTGAGATATATATATAGCCGCCACTCTTCCCTGCCAATCTCATACAATTTGTTTGACTAAAATTCTAACGGAAACAATAAAAGAATATCAAACATATTTACTTTACAACTCCAATTATAAAGGGTACATGCATCAATCAACGTCCTGAGATAATCCATAAAGTAAGTCTTTTTCACTCTGATAAGAAAAGAAAAAAAAAACAATAAAATCCCCTTTGGCAAGTTGAGCTTCTTCATTAGAACATGCGAGGGTAAGTAAAAGCAGGTAAAGTAGGAGCATGAGCATGATCTTTGGGTTTGGTTTTGGCTTTGGTCTCTCTTAGATAAGCCCGAGTTATCTCGACACTTAGATCCGGGTTCCTCTGCACAAAAGTCTCGTATTTCATGGGAACAACCACTTCATCCATGTTTTTAACAATATGATTGATAGCCGCGTCTTTCAAGATTGTATCACAAGGAATACTGGCCAGCTCTAGGATGTCTAGGACGTTCCTCGAGCTCAGAGTTGCAATGAAATGGCTTCGACATACGTCTTGCAGATATAAAATGTCGTATTTATCTGCAGCTAGATAGAGGGCTCGGTATTGATTATATGGAGCTTTTAAGTTTCCGCTGTAGAGGAACTCGAGAAGAGATTTGAGTTCTTCGTGGCTCAAATCTGGGAGAGTGATTGATTCCTCAAGTGAAGTCTTGCATTCATCAGAATCTAACATGTTCCTGAACACCTTTGATCTTGCCGCCTACAGATCAGAAAACAAAGGCATATTACTTGATATCAAAGCATATCCCTATTTTTTCACAAAACTTTGAAATTTGGCAAGGGATTCCAATGAAGTAACTCAACAATCATCGCGATCTAGGAACTCAACTGAATGTTAAATCAGATTCATCATTTATCACTTATCATAATCCAATCTCACCAGATTCATCTACATGTATAATGTCTTAAGACTGAAACTGTGAGTTTGGTCAGAAATATGAAACCAAAAAGCATATCATCTGTGAACATCTCTAGTGGAAAACATAGAGAAGTTACCAGAACGGCTTTGTGAGTAGGTATGGGAGGACCTTCATCAGCAGGTTTAACGAGAACATCAGTGTGCATTTGCTCCTTGAATGTCACTACAAGACTCCCGAGGAAAGCCGCCTTTTCTGCAGCTTCTGCCATTACTTTATTCAACCTGTCATAATCATAAGTTTTAGTATTATTACCTTGGCCAAATCCAATTCAAGAAATCAGACTTAAACCATACAATTATGGGATTGTCTATGGCATTGTCTAAACCATACAACAAATCGTAAGACGGTAAGAGTTGTGGAGATTAACTATCTACTACTCACAAGTCACAAGATCAACATTTTGATTAGTCCCTAAACCTAAACTTGTAATGACCAAAAAGGTCAAAAGTAGAGAGTGAGCTCATGCTTCTAAATATAAAAGGTTCAAATTTTAAGTATATTTCAAATCTTAAACACGCACAATTTCACAACATTCAATCAAGCCTCCGATCATCATTTAATTGATGTAACAACTGGAAACGATGACGATGATACACAAAAGACAGAGAGACGATTTCAATAGAAGAAACCTAAACAACTCCGATTCGAAATCAGACAGATTAGGAAACTCGAATGATCTTACCGAGTTGCGATATCGTCTGCTTCCTTTTCGTAAGATCTCCCTTCAATACGATGATCGGAGACACTAAAAGACTCTAAAGTAGGTTTTTTCTTTCTTTCTTTTACCTGAGTGGAAGAAATATAAGTTTTGTTTGGATTTAGTGGAGGAAAATTTGGAAAAGCAAAATTACAAAAAGAAAACTGAACGTGTTAAAAGCTAAAGTTTAGTTGATTAAAGATTTAATTAGTTGAATATCTTATCTTAACAGTTTTATATTTCTAAATCTGATACAAAAATTGGTTTTTCGCAGACATTTCTTAAACTCCGATATCAATGATTAGTTACTAACTTATTGCAGAGTCTAGAAATTACGACATAAATTCCTCTATGTAACTTGAGACTTATTACATTAATAGTTTATGAGTACTAGTATAATCTATTGGATACGTATTTATAAAAGAAAAAATCAGATCATGAGTACTCAGGAGAAAACCCAGTCTATTCTTGTTTTTCATCTAATAGAAGAACTTAAGAAACTAGCAAGAGAGGTTAAAAAGAGTTATTGAAGGTAAATGGTATTGGGCTCTCTCTCTTGTTTACTAGTCGTGTAAAAGCGTGCAGAGACATATATAGATAGACCTAACCAGTGGTGTGTATTAACAATATCAAACTAGACGATCATCTCATCTCTTTGCTTCTTTAAGACGATTGAGGTTGAAGCCGAACATGAGGGCATGGCCTATCGGGTTCCCCTGTCGTCCATAGCGTCTTCAGCTCACCTCTCTTGTGACCCAACACCAACAAAGTACCTGACACATTGTCCCAACCATTGCTTAGATTCAAACACTTTTTCAACGGCTTAGCTTTTGATCTTATCTCAGAGTCCTTACCAAGTATGAATGGGACTATGTAAAGCAAAGCCGGTTGTCCATGTCCATCCATCAAGTTTAGAGCAATGTATGTTATGAGAAGACCTGTCATTGTCAAGGCTGATATTAAACATCTAGTTTAGGCTGTGCAATTTCTTCTTTCCCTACTCGAGGGGATCATACCTAGACCATAAGCAGACATTGTCCAGATAAAGTATCCTGACTTAAGCCTCTTGTTTGCCAGCCAGTCGAATCTGCAGAACAGATCACGATTTAACCGGATTTAACATTAGATTAAGGTACTGAAAATGATTAGATGAATCATCCAAAAAAATCAGACTTTGTAATGTCTTATGTCGCTCTTTTTATAAGGCTCAGACACTACTTATAGTGATATTTCTATTTACTTCGAAAACAAGAAAAATGCAAAACCACATTAAACAGGCGCTAGGCATTACATGAAGGTTAAATTGAACCAATATGTCAAGTTATAAGATTTTTCCCCAGGTTCAAGCGATTTTGTTTTATACAAAATCTGTCAGAGATGATGCGCAATTGAGGATATCGATGTATATATCATGACCCAAAGGTTGAAATAATGTTTCTGATAAACACATCTTGCATTTTGTTGGTTTTTGCTGAACACCTCTATTGGTTTGTTGTCCTGATATACCTCGATATTCGGATTTGCGCATCATTTCAAGCTTTTGTATGCTTCTAATAATCCATTTTAGTTGAGATTTTGATATAGTAATAAGGTGAACGAGTGCGAGGAGATTGTATCAGTGCAAACCTCAGTGCAAAAGTTACAAGCAGTCCTGGTAAGATAATATCACCAAATCCAATGATGCTGTAGCCACCCCAGGGATCAAACATACGTGGGATCTTTAGTAGCATTGGGATACCGTCCTCTCCGCTTCTGTCACCACGGGCTACCTATAGGTGGGAAAATGAGAAAGGACAAGTTCTCCAAAGTATCAGTGTGGAGCAGACAGAGAAATATGTGTAGTTGGAACATCTTGCATAGTCTTGCGTGAATGAAAATGGTATCCTGGAGCAAAGAGAAAATGCAGGAAAAACTTACCACAATCATCACGCTTTCACGGAACCACCATTTTGAAACAAAAACCCAGAAGATGTCATACATGAAGGCACAGCTGAGAAGAACAAATCCGACCTGTTAACATTAAAGTTCAATGAATTCATCATAACTAATATGTTATTAATACTGTGATGGTTCAAACACAAACTGGTACAAGATAGCTACAGGTGTTGTCAACATGTGAGATTTGGTGCCTCATGATTGTGACAGCAAGCCCATGTGACATTTGGTAAGGAAATGGATATTACCTTAAGATTTGGTACGCGGACAATTTGAAGAACCGTGATTATCAGTGAGATACCCTGTCAGCAAGAAAAATCAAAATTAAGCTGTTACCTTCTGTTATCTGTTAGACTGCAATATAGGTCAACCCAGCACCAAGTCCTTATACATACACATGAAGGTATGTACATAATAGGAAATTTAACAGTAGGTGTCTTATACTTGTAGAAAAAACATGGATTCAAATTGAAGTCAGTTAAGAGAGATAAGTGGAAAGTCGTGCTTACAAGTATATCTTGCCCTATCCAAGCAAAAGAGAATTGGCGTTTAACTGCCCAAATTACAGCAAATGTTATGCAAAAGGGACAAACAGCCAGCGTCAAGTATGAGACAGCACCCAATAAAGGAATTTTGACATATGATTCTCCAAAGCGGCGGAACCATCTGAAACTATAATAAATCCAACGTCAGTATCAGATTTAAGAAAAAAAACTTTTTAAAGAGCGAAGAAGCTTCCACATAAACTTTTACTTTCAACATTGCTGAGGGTTAAAGAAAATATTCAAGTGAACAGACCAAAAAAAATATATTTCATGGTTTCTCTTTGATTCATTATTTAATGGTAAAACAAGCCCTGAAATCCAGACAATCAAATTTAGAACATATAAAGTTCGAAAAGAGATCAGCCCACTAGATTAAACAATGAACCAATATTTGGGATTATCAGAGTTTCTTATAGTGTATTCAACTCATCAGGGGTGGTGCCCATCTTAATGTTTCTCTTCACGGCTCTTTGAAAAATAAAAGGAGGTGAAAGATGCTCCTGAAGGGCGAGAAGTTAATGAGAAGAAGAAATATACATACCAGGAGAGCAAAGCGACCAAACAGGTTTGCAGCCCCTGATAGCACCAACAAAACTTTCAATATCAGTAACAGGATAATTCAATTAGGCATTGACATGATTTCAGTTGGCCATAAGATAAAACGTTCTGACCTCTACGCCACCTATGCAAAAGAGTACCACCAACACTTCTATGAACCAGTATGACATTAGCTTGTAGAGCATGATCAGAAAACAAGAAGCAACCACTACAAACAAAATTGCTGATATCACGGTGATCTCAACAACACCTCTAGAGCTGGTGGTTGATAACTGCAAAAGTTCATCTGATCCGTCCTGCAGTTTACGATGAATAACAAACTAATGAGAGGACTTCCACTTTTCTTTGGCTGTTGAAAGGTTCGACCATGGTGGCTTTCCACAATACAAAATGTAATAAATTATGAGCAAGCAAGCACCTTTAGCAGCTTGTCTTGCTCAATAGCTTCTTCCCTAGCGGTCCACGCAGACCAATAAGAAGCACATAAAATGGTACCGACAGCCATAAGCCATAGAAAGACCTCAGCCACATCAACTGCTGGACGTTTCGGCGAGTATAGCTGCAAAGTAACTGAACAAATATAGTCAATAACAACATTAAAAAAAGGAGAGAGAGCGAGAGATGCCAAACTATGATAAAACATGGTAGAAGACAATAATAACAATCTTGCGAAGAAGAAGTAAAAAATTGGAATCAAAGGAAGAATTACCTATATTGTTACTGTTGACTGTGTTCTCGAGACTTCTACCAGCATCAACGGGTAGCATAACAACAGGAATATTTATACCTAAAACGTTTTCACCTTTCTCGCAGACCATCTTAAAAAGATCTGGAAAACAACATTCAACCTTTGGAAATAAATACTTGTTTACCTGTACTGAAGGAACTAGTACAAGAGGAGGAATATATCAGTTGATTACCTGTACTGTTGTTAATTATAAGGATGGCTGAGGCACCAGCTGCTTCAGCAACCTTTGTTTTGGTGGTAAAACTGCATTTACCACGGTGAACAAGAATGACCTCTCCTGTAAGCTACCAAAAGAAAACGAAACTGGAATCACACAAATGACCAAGAAGAAAGATGAGTACTACAAATTGACACATAAAAAGAAAACTTAAAACCTTATTTCTGGGAGTACTGCAACAATCAGGAGGATCTGCAATAGCAAGTTTGATGAGTGTAGCATGTTTCTCCTTAGATTCCAAGGTTGGGCCAAACCTAGCACCAACACCAACATACTCCAAGGCTTCCGACCCATTGATTCGAGTTGGGACTTTCACCTGTCCATGGAATTATTTTCTAGATATTATGTTCCAAGTCCCATGGCAGATCTATATCCCAAGTTATTCAAACCCAAACCAAAATCAACAGAATGATTCACTAACTGTACGGAAACTCCAAACCCTATTTAGCATCCGAAACCTAAACTAATACCAATTCCTGAGAGTCACCAAGAGATACATACACTCAAAGGAAACTGAGCAGCTATAAGAAGTAGCACAGATCAAAGCTAAAACGATCAAGAATCTCACCAGTACGAAATTATTGTTGCAACCAGGTCTCTGCGGAAGCGAATCATCGTGGTGAACTATATCTCCACCAGAAACGAAACTAGTACTGTACAACAACAACCCAAATACAAACGAGAAACAGCTGAGAGATTTCCATAAGATCATAATTGACTCCACAGAATCGTAAAAGAGGGGGAGAAGAAGACCAAGGTAGAAGATAAAAAGATGATAGATGAAAGATGGAGAAAAATGGAGGAAGGTACAAGGAACGAAAGATAGAGGGAAAATTACTCTCGTGGGAAAGAAAGAGAGAGATGATGAAAAAAATATGGTGTCGTTTTAGAGATAAGTAAAGCGTAAAACGCTCGTTTTGACTTTTTTTTTTGGTGAACTCTCCCATCCTTAGCGCGTGGGACGCGTGTTTGATGAATCGGTATTTGGGGTGTACAGTATTGATTATTTTACACTTTATATTTGAGAAGTTCCTATTTTATTTGAGTTCTTTGTCCGTACGATATTATTTTTCCCAATTATAATCAAAGTGATAACTGCTCATAGTGATAACCAGAACAAGCATGTAGAACAAAAACATGTGCAGTAAATAACGGAATGATACTAAACAAAATATTATTAAGCTCTGATTTAAAACTGTTTAATAATTTTTATATTCATTTTGAAAATATTTTCATTAACTGACAATATTTTTGTTGGTGAAACTTAAAATTTGTTAAACATTTTAATTTACCGGAAATTTGTGAATTATTGTCAAATAGTGAATACATAATATCTCATACGGAAGACCGAAGATATTATAATTGTTGATTACTAATGTTTAATCTCTTATATATAACAAATACTCGCATCCAATAAAAACTAATCAAATCATACAAAACAATTGAATTAAAAAAAAAAAAAACAGTTGAAGCATTGAAAAAAATACCGGTTTTCAAAATAATGGATCTACACTCATGAGTCCATGACTCGCAGCATGTGCGTGGAACATCTATAGACAAGGTGCGCGTGGAACATGCATAAGATATGTACTTCAAATCCACCGATCACCGGCTAGCTAATTAAATTCTTATAATTTTAGTTATCACAAATTTAATATGAATCCGTATCAACCGTACCGACAAGACGGCATGTTACAGTTAACCATTATATAATTATAATTCCAGAATCTAATGTGGTCGACCTCATACTAACATCAATGTAATGCCCAATAATACTCTCCCACGCAGAAAAAGCCCCATTCGTCGTTTTGTACACGCGTCGCGTTGTAGATCTGAATATCACGTGTGCTAAACTCTCTAGCATTTTAGTGGGCCCTCTGTTGGGCCATCTTTGGTAAGACTGGGCCACAGAAAGGGACGTGTGATTTTTGCTCACGGCAAGATAACACTCCAAGGGCGTTTTTTCAAAATGTTGTTGACGGACGGCATAGAGACTTCCTAACATCGAGCAGAACAGCAAGCATTTTCTAATGTCTATTAGAGAACCAAACAGTTTTTATGAATTCCACTCGCAGCAAATAACAATTTGTTAGTGTAAACAAACACAAATAATAAGCTCGAGATTAAGACATTCACAACACACAGCAGATATTCTCAAGAGTCGCGTTGGAGCCACTCTTGAATGGCAGAGCGAAGAGCGTGGTTAGGGACAAGGTTGTTGTGGGCGAGCTTCAGGTTTGTCATTGGTGAGGTCTCATGACCATTGTCAAGCCATTCTCTTAAGGATTCAGCTTCATAGGTGAAACCATCGGCTGCAACACGAGGCTCTCGCATTACTTCCTGAAAAACCGGGAAAAAATGAGCATTTGTCTCTTAAAAACCTAAGCGGTAGCCAAATAAATCGAACAAAACCCGAAATTGTCTAAAAATCAATCATAACCGATTAGCTAAACGAAACCGAAATGTCCACTCTACAGTAGTTCGGTTCTAGGAATGACGCAGATGATAACAAATACGAATTCAAGTAACATATTTGGAAGTAAACATTGCGGGTTTTTCAGGTCCTAATTTGAACAATGAACCACATGGGTCACAGACATACCTGTGAGATAGGACAGATGAAATACGAGGGAGGCTGGCGTGTAACGGAATCCTCACCGGAGAATCCAGAAGGAGTTCCATGGCGACGAGTGTAACTTTGAAGAAGCAATAGAATCTCCGAACATACTGAGCTTGCTGCGTCTTTCTTAGCAGCGACCTTGCTGAGTTCTTCCTCTGTTCCTTTTCTACGTCTTGCTTCTTCTTCATATAACCTCATGAAGTTTTGTCCTACAGAGCAAGCTTCTTCTTTCTCCTTCTTCACTTTCTCTAACTCCTCTCTTCGTCTCTTCACCAACTCCTCTGTTTCTTTCCTCTGCCTCACCTGTCAAAACGATCTTTCAGTGATGATGATAACTTTCAGTTTCTGAATTGATCTAAGAATGATTACCTCGTCTTCATATAGCTGCATCAAGTTCTTGCTTATCAAGCACGCTTCTTCCTTCTCCTTCTTTGTCTTCTCGAGCTCTTCCTCTTGTCTCCTCATAGATTCCTCCATCTCTTTCCTCTGTCTCAGCTGCTCGTTGTATAGCTGCATACCTAATTCACAAAAATTCAAATGAAATCTCAAACTGTCTGAAAAAGAAAAATCATTCAGTTCTCTTTCTGACAGTACCATCTTGAACAATGACCCGCACTTCTTCAATCTCCTTCTTAGTTCTCTCCTGTTCTTCTTTCGCTTTCCCCAGCATCTCTTCAGCTTCAACTCTGCGTCTCAGTTCCTCATTGTATAGCTTTCTTCCATTCAGAATGATAATAAGCGCGTCATCTCTCTCTTGTTTAGTCTTCTCCACCATTTTCCTCTGTTTCGCTAATGCTTCTTTAGCTTCTTTCCTTAGCTTCGCCTCTTCATTGTACATGGCCTCATACTCTCTTGCCTTTAATGTAAAAGGAAACAAGTCTAAGCAAAAATACATTTTCAATGTCTGAGATTATGGATTTGTGCAGGTTTGTTACTTTGCGAATGGCCTCAACCGCGGTATTTTCAGCTTTAAACCGCCTGACACATTCTTCGTACGCTTCTCTTTTCGATTCCTCAACTTCCATAAGTGCTTGCTTAAGCTGTCTATACAGTTGATCATTCCTGTCGCTTTCCTGCAATATAACATAGAACATAGGTTTTCAAAAAACTTATAGACCGTACAGATATTGATTTTATGCTTTTTTTTTTTAGTAAACGATTTGTTTACGTATCATAATTCACAATATACCAACAATGTATAGACCGTACAGATTGATCCTCTGATGCAGTTGGCTCTAACATGTCTCTGTCTCTCCTTGTATCGATGTAAGCTACAATTGCAGAGACCAATTCTGCAGAGCATTTCGGTGAAGCAGAGGAATAGAACTTCGGTTTCGATTGTCCAGCTTCGGCTTCTGTTTCATTCACACAGTCTTCAAGATTTGCTTCCCTAAGTAATACATTGAGACAATCAGGTAATTTCTTCAAAGACAAGACACAAAACATAAGTTTTCAGAACTCACTTTGTGTAGATGAGATGTCCATCACACATAAACATAACCTCGCATGAGTTAGGTGCATGTTGGTAAATGTACTTTGCCTTTCTGGATTTGAGATCGAACATCTTCCTGCCAATTTTCAGCAAGTCAACACGAGTGAACATCTTGATGACATTTAAACTTTTCCTAGATTTCCAATACGTACTCTGAATAATGATGATCTGATGCAGCTCCCATGACAAGCTTCTTGATTTTGCTCTCATGGATGAGTTCTAGTATTCCTTGTTTCACATCGTTCATCTCTATACATGATATGTAAATATCGTCCTCATTCACCTGCGATCATAATGAATCCAATATCCGCAATCAATTGAACATTTTTGGCATATAAATCATCCTAATTAGAAATCAAGAATCAGGAGAAACGCAACCATTTCAAAGAACAAAAAAGAATTTAACAATATGAGTACAATAGATCAGTACCCCTTCTTGTTGGCAAAGATCAAAATAATCATGTAATGTCTCGTACATGATAGCCTCCAATTCTTCAAGCTTGCGAGCTAAAGAATCAGCAAAAAAAAACGTATAAAATGCAATGCATATAATCTGATTCACCTTTAAACACACATTAACAAATGGCTAACATCACGCCATGTGAAATATTATGCCTTGAACTTTAGTCAATGAAGATAATGAAGATTACCAGCAGGAGAAGCAGTTTTGGGCTGATAAACATGGAGAATGCAGACTTTCTTGGCCCCGAGGTTCCTCAAAGCCCAAACCAGAGTCATTCTGCTCTCTCTGACATCATTCTTCACTGCAACATGAACAACATCATTGCCCATGGCCATGAGTTCCGCCATTGGTGTCCTTCCTTTTTTTTTCTTCCCTGAAAAGTGAAAACAGAGAAACAAAGAAGAATCTAACAGAAGGTGACCAACAGTGGTTAGTGGTGACCCTCAATGTTCTTCTTGATTGACCGTTTCAGGGTTTTTAAGGTGGACATAGTAAAGTCAACGGTGGCAATTAAAACACAAGTCAATTCATAAAACTACTAAAACAAGAAACAACATTCCGAGATTTTTTTCCCGGTGAATTAATGACTTTTTATTGGATTTTTCACATTTCCTTTCCCATATGAATTCACTCATTCACTGAATCACAAGTCATGACACAATCAACATCATATTTATCCCATGGCTAATCATAGAAACGTGGGTGCTGTTGCAACCAGTCGATAATGGCTGAACGAAGAACAAGATTCGGGGTGAGATTGTGATTCTCGAGCCTAAGGTTTGTCATCGGTGAATTCGCACCTCCATTACTGAGCCACCTTCTGAACTCATCTGCTTCATAGGTATGACCATCGGATGCAACATGAGGATTTTTCATAACCTCCTACATTCACGATAAATAGCGTAGGATTAACATTAGACAACAGACCAGCAAATATCAATGTGGAAGATTAATAACATGTATAGTTAGAACAACAAAGTTGAGAATATTGAGCAGAAGCCGAGTCAAAAATATGCTTTCTACATGGAGAGTTGGAGTCCTAACCTTTGAAATGGGACATCTGAAATATTGAGGAGGCTCGTCGGAATCAGACCGCTGCAAGGGGGATGATGGTGAATGTGATGATGACTCACCCGTCTCCAGGTTTAGATGTCTCAAAAGCTCTTCAGTTGTCTTCATAGTTTCGTCTCGCTCTTTCTGGAACATCTCATGCTCTTTCTGGAACATCTCTAACATCTCTTTTTGGACCCTTTTCATATCTTCGATTTCTGTTTTCGCTCTGCTTAGTTCCGCCTCTGCTTCTCTCCTGCAAATTACTTCTTCATCGTACAGTATCTGAGTGACACCAAAGGAACTTGAGATTGCTTCCTCTCTTTCACGTCTTATCTTATCGCGTTGCTCATTTTCTCTCTTTAGTTTCTCAAATTCTAGTCTCCGTCTCTGCTCCACGTAATACATCATCTCAATCCCACTAGTCTGTTTAGAAGAACCATGACAATTGAACAAATGAGAATCCCCTACACTGGCAGATAGAAAACACCACCACAGAGTCTCACATGGTAAACTTGACATTAAACTCAGGTTTTAAAACACGCGACGCAGGAAATGGATTAATTTGGGCTAACAAGGAGAGGTATTGGATTCTTGAATTTTTCCATCAATTACAATTTCATTTCTTCAAGTCCTCTCGAAAGGTTTTAAGCTACTCACAAGGTTCCAAATTCATAAAACAAACCTACAAAATGCTATGTGCTAACCAAAGTGGGGTTTACGTACTGATCCTTCTTCATATGACGACTGGGCATGTGACTCTGTGATACGTTCAGCTCTTACTTCTCCCTCGTATGGTATCAGAGCAGAATCAAGGCCATGGAGGCTGCTTGAAGGTTCAGAACCCACAAGATCGAACCGTCCCTCCCTAGCAAACAAAGAAAAAAATCTATAAACTTCACAATTATTCAAAAAGCAAGCCAAAAGTATAATCCTCAAGCTTACCTCATTTGGATGAGGTTACCATAACACACAAGCCATATTTTACAGCTATGAGGCGCATAGCGAATGACGTACTCAGCTTTGCTAGATGTGATATGAGCCATGCCCCTGCATCATCAAATATAGAGGGAGTATTTGCCTATTTACAAATTCATCTTTGCATCATGCAGATTATTGCACAATAGAAGAGTTTTCAACAGCATTGTTCTATAGACACAGAATGATTCTCAAGATAAACTTACTCAGAGTAATGGGAATCAGCCGCTGCTCCCATAATAAGCTTCTTGATATTGTTTTGATAGATGAGTTCCACAACCCCTTCCCCAACATTGATTGCTCGGTAAGGGAGTATATCCACATCTTGTTGGATAACCTGCAACATAAGCAATTCTTTGACATTCATGATGTAGACATACTAAAGTTCAACTCTTACAGATTCTAATCATAATCGTTAATGCAAACCAAATGAACTGTGCGAATAAGTTTTCAGTTTTCTCTTGCTTCCTAGTGTTGTAAGAGCACTTACTCCTTCATTTTCGCAGATATCACGGTACTTGTAAAGACTCTCATATAAACTTGTCAGTTCTGAATCCTGTATTGCATCTATCTCGCTTTGTTCTAGCCCACTTGCTGGAATTCACAAACAAAAGACCAAACATTAGAAGAAGAAAAAAAACGCATACTTACACAGTCTGTATAAATTCATTCAAGAACGTCAAGTTTGATCTTTCTCTATAAGCTTGATATAACATCACCCACACATAAAGACACCAAGCTGCAACCCATTAACATCCCCAACCTTACTTGGTAAGATCAATAATTTTTAAGATAAATTCATCACCAATAGAACTAGAAGCAGAACAAGTTTAAAAAAACATCAATTATGTATCAGCTGAAACCATTTGCACAATTTATCAAAGATTTCATTTCCTATTAATACATTCCCGATCAAAGCTTCTTGGCACCAAAAAAAACGAAGAAGGGAGAAGCGATGATTTACATGAAGGGGTCATCAAAACCAGTTGATGAACATGAAGAAGAAGAAGCTTCTTCACTCGGAGATTCCTCAAAGCCCACAACAAAGTCAATCTACTTTCACCAACGTCTTTGCTTACTGCAACATAAACAGGATCGTCATTCAAAGCCTCTGCCATGGATTCTCTGCTTTTTCTTTATAGATTCGCAAAGACAAATTCTATCTTTTCTAAAACAAGACGATAATTCACAAACACAATTATTGAATTATTATATATATAAAGCCACATATACATATACACATTGAATACATATATTGGTCCCTTGCCAACTAATTGCAAAGATGTTTCCGACCATTTTCTTAGTCAATTATATTATATATTCAAATGAATGTCATTTCTGAGAAAAAAAGTGATTAGGACGTGAAAAATATCATCTTAACAGATATCAGAGCGAGCCAGTGCTCACAATCACAATAATTAAATGCAACTTAGCTAACATCGATGACTCTCTTCTTAGAAAACGGAGAACATTTCTTAGCATATAATAACTTAAATCGCTAATGCATTAAAAGGAATCTTGAACTTTTAATTAAATCTCAACTCAGAGAAGCTTAAAAAATACCTAATACAGGAATCCGAAACCAAAGGCAAGATAATTTTAGGGTTCGTGACGCGGAAAACTTTGACGGAGTCAAGGAGAAGTAGAACAAAAAACGAGTTTGGGTTGGTAGTGAGAAATTTCTTGTGGGACCTTGATCTGTTTATCCAATTTAATGCTCCGAGCAACCACCGCTGAATTAGCCGGAGTCCGATTACAGTGACCTGAAGTGGAGAGCTAGTCAACAACTGGACAAAATAAAATAAAAAAGGTTTAATGTTCGGGGAATAATCGTGGAGTCAGCGAAGGTTATGACACGTCACCGAAGCTTTTTTAGTGTGAACGGTCAGATCTTTTTCTCCTCGATCCAAGGTCAGGCCCATTAACAGCGGCCCATATATTATTGACCAGTTCTTCTCTTTCCCGCTATTGGCGGAAAAGGCATTTCCCTAAATTGTTCTAAGACGAATTTGAATTTCAACAATGCCAAAACTAATGTCGGTGCAAATAAATACTCTTTAATTACTTTTCGTAGAATTTCTCAAACAAAACAAAATGTTAAAAAAAAAAAAAAAAAAAAACATTGGATATGAATTTAATTTATACACAAACTGATGCATTGAGAAGCGTATCAATAACAGTAGTAAATACAACATGAAGTAGTTTGTTTCTCTTGAAAAGGAAATTCCCAAAATGACAACATAATAATAGACTTGTTATGAATCTAATAGATAGATGATAGATTAACCACGATAAGTAGGGTGCTTGGCCAGCCAATCTTGAATGATAATACGAAGAGTGTGATTTGGAGTAAGATTATAATTCTGGAGTGGCTGGCCTGTCTTTGGTGAGAGTCGACCTCCTGTCCTTATCCACTTTCTGAATGCCTCTGCCTCGTAGGTGAATCCATCAGCAGCCACATGGGGATCTCTCATTATGTACTACATCATGTGAAAATCGAATATGATCAGCAAACAACAACGCAGCTGCTTCTATATTTGGGAAAACATGCATGTGATGAAATCCTTACCCCTGTAATGGAACACTCATATTCTTGAGGAGGTTCTGGACCTGATGAGTCTCCTTTGCTGCTCTCATTTCTTTTTGTGTCTTCCTCGTTTTCTTGTGTCTGTCCCTGTTTTAAAGAAAATCGTCTCAAATGGTAATCTTGACACTTATAAGTTGAGGTTTTGTTAGAACCCAAATCTAGGCTGGTAACTTGTAATTTTCCATTTAACTGTTTTGAGCTATATATATATATGTATTCATAAAGCCTTTATTTAATCTTTCTACTTACTGAATCTTCTTTAGGTTCGGTTTCGTCTTCATCCTTTCCTTTTATTTTGTGTGGAGAAATAGAGAATTCTGGGAATGAGGCTGATGGATTCCCATGGCCGTAACTTCCCTCTCTATTAAACAAATTAAAGTTTCTGTTAAAAACTAACAATGATTATATATGAAGAAACACACACACACACAAGTGTAATACTCGAGCTTACCTTGTCTTGATGAGTTTCCCCTTGCAGATGAACCACATTTTACAACCATGTGGTGCATGTTGACTCACATACTCTGCTTTTCTAGATGTGATAGACATTCCCCTGCATTACCCACCAGAGATTACATTATTTGCTTTATTCACTGCTCTTGTTAAAAATGTTTTATATTACATATATTGATTCAGTGTATAAGAATCTTTCAAATCTGGTGTTCCTTGCCTGGAGTAGTGCGGATCAGCTGCTGCTCCCATAACAAGCTTCTTGATTTTGTTTTGATAGATGAGTTCCACAATCCCTTCTCCCACATCATATCCTGAGTTCAATGTTATATCCACATCTTCTTCGCTAAGCTGCATCAACACAAAAAACAATCTATTAAAATTTTGTCAAAGTTATGTTATTTTTTTAGCTTCATCCATCAATCGTGTATTGTAGAATCGAAAAGAGAACTCACCCCGTTGTTTGTGCAGATGTCACGGTACTTGTGGAGGCTATTATATGAAGTGTTCAGTTCTGATTGTTGAATTGCATCGATCTCACTTTGGTCAAGCCCACTTGCTGAAAAATGCACAAACAAAAAGACTGTTTCAAAACAGAGTATAATATCAATCCTCACACATCTGCAATCATTCAAGGTCAGTTCTTGGCATATGCGACGTTAGTACATTTGCAATCGCCCAGAAACATCTTGTGTATACTTTAACTGCCACTAGAAAATACAAACTTGATAAGATAAGAAAGAAAATTAGGTGAAATAAAACATGATGTGTGACTTAACTACAAATAGGTATATGCCCAAAAACCGAATTTGTTTTTGGAAGTAGGTTGGGTTAAAGCTAAATTTGTTGGTATGAAAAAATTAGTATATATGTATATATATTTTTTGATCCATGATGATTATATACCCATAGACTAATCAGCATCATACAGAAACTCATCAAATATGTAGAACAAGATATAATCAATCATCAAAACTATGACGTATCATAACTAAAAAGTAAAAATAAGATTTGATCATTTCGTCCAAATCAACTGATTATATATATAACTCAGTAGTCCAAAAATAAGCTACATCATCTAATCGAAGTTTCTTGGCAGCCCAACAAAACATAAATGAAAACGTAAAGAAGGTGTCTAAAAAACTTACAAGAAGCGGTCAAGGAAAATGGATGATGAACGTGAAGAAGGCGAAGATTCTTGACTTGGAGCTTCCTAAGTGTCCATAACAAAGTTTTTTTACTTTCTCGAACATCTTGATTCACTGCAACATAAACGGTGTCTTCCATGTTTTTTCTTTTTTTTTTTTTTTTGGTTAAGCAAAGGTATGCATTTATGAAATTATCATAGATGCGTACGTAATATATAGTGAGAGAGGGACGCGTCCCTTTGCAACTAAGTTGCATAGATGTTTCGGACCAATTGCGGATTAAGTCCTCGGGTCAATGGGTGGGTCAGCTTATTTTATTCAGTCGAGCAGTTGAACTTTACACTTATATAACAAGTTTCTGGGAATATTAGTATATATCAATTTTATACACTTATTCATTAAGTTTCCGAGAAGTATATGTCGAGATTAAATGTTTCGGGGAATAATTGTGTACATTATTTTTTATTTTTTATTTTTTTAATGTTGCTTCAGCACCATATTTGATTTTAATCCAAGATGTTCTAGAATCGGAAACTCAAGATTCAAATCTAAACAACAACAAAAAAAAAATTGATTACTTTTAAAGAAGAGTACTAGATTTATCCTATGTTCACATATTTGGTTGTCTACATTGCATCGCTGATTACTTGAAGGATTTGATTTCACAAGAGTGTTTCAGGAGCACAGAAGCGTAGGCTACATGTTTTATCGACTGTCATGTGAATTGGTCTTCTAATTTTATTATTCTGTTTCCTATAATATTTCATATCTACATAGTGAGTCTATTAAGAATTCTAGACCAGAAAAAAAGAAGAATTAAATCAAAGTAAGATATTTATAGTCTATACCCCTCAAAAATTAAGAATGTGATTAGTTACCTAGTCGGAGCAGGACACGTCACAGGACACGTCGTGCTATTGGGCCGTTTACGGGCTTTCATCACCTCTAAGATCGACCCTTTCCCGCTACATTTATGAGCAAAACGGCGAAAGAATCTTTTCCCAATTTCCGTTATGTTCTGTTCCGCTCTCTCTCTCTCTTTCTAAAATTCAAAATTCGATTTGAGCTCTCACTCTCTCTCTTCCGCCTCTAGTTCATTATCGATTGTTCACTATCGTCAAATTTGAAGAACAGGTAGCTGCGTCCTCGTCTACTGATTGAGATCCAACGATGAAGATGAATATCAACAAAGCCTGCGATCTGAAATCAATATCAGTGTTTCCTCCTAATTTAAGGTCCGATTTCACTTGTATCCTTTCTCTCTTAGCCAAATTTCTTTGAGAATCTTCCTGATTTCTGTCTTTTAGGGTTTTTTTTGGGGATTCTTCCGCTCTTTTTCCCGTATCTGATTTTAGTTTGTGAGTTGTGACTGGAGACAAGTTTCAGTGATCTGCATTTGGACATTTTTTTTTATCTTTTACGAACTAATTGATTTCTTCCCATTAGGTTTCCGTGAAGATTTAGGGGAAATTTCCATTTAATCGGTCGCGTAGAATGGTTTCGCGTGTAGGCTACCGATTATATGTTTTCTCTTTCAAATTGATTGATATAGATCTGTGTTGTGTATGTATTAAGAAGGAGATCAGCTGAACCACAAGCATCACAGCAGCTTCGTTCACAGCAGTCACAGCAGTCATTCTCGCAGGGACCTTCCTCTCAGCGTGGTGGTTTTTCTCAGATGACTCAGAGTTCTGTCGAAGAACTCTTGATTAACGATCAGGTTAATTACCAACCTAAACGTCATGGGGACTTGAGTTCTCTTCTTTTGAATATTAAGTTATTATTGATTTCATTCTTGTGCTGCTTTTTCCCTTTCTCCACAGAGATTTTCTTCTCAGGAAAGAGATATCTCTTTGAAGAAGGTTAGTTGCTTACCCCCAATCAATCATAAACGAGAAGATAGTCAGTTGGTCGGATCTAGATCTTCCAGTGGTCTTACGAGAAGATGGAGTTCTTCTGCTTCACTCGGAGAATCCAAATGTGAGTTTGCTCTTTCTAAATTCACTAATTAGAATGGGAACTCATTCCTGTTTTTTTTTTTTTTTTTTTTTTGTAACTGGGTGGGTCCTAATAGGATTTTACTTTTCTTCATTCGTCACTTAGTAGCTCAGGTCAGTGAAGAACTTGAGCAACGGTTTGGGATGATGGAAACTTCTTTAAGCAGGTTTGGGATGATGTTAGATTCTATGCAGAGTGACATCATCCAAGCCAACAGGGGAACTAAAGAAGTATTTCTTGAAAGTGAGTTCATGATTTGTTAGCTGATTTACTTATTTACAAACGTCAGGATGTGAATTTATATAGTTTCATCTCTTTCCCGCAGCTGAACGCATACTGCAAAAGTTGATTCTCCAAGACACTTTACTTCAGCAGCTGGTAAAAGCAAACATTTCCAGTTTTTCCTGTTTCTTTATTGACCTTGTGAACATGGAATAAGCTTATTGAAATGACTAATTGGGAAGCAGATAAAGGAACAAGCAGATGTTAAAGCTAGTCTTGATGGAGGTGTTAAATCTATATTGGACGAATTCAGCAAAGATCTCAATACGGAGAAGCTACAGAGAGTCTGTCTCATGCTAACATCTATCCCAGAGCAACTAGAAACCGCCCTGCAGAAAACACAAAGGGAACTCTGTCAGACGTTCACCAGAGAGATTCAGGTAACGACATGAGTGTTTTAAATAAAATTTGTTTGTATTTTTATGCATCTCAGAAGATCTTGTGTTAAATCTTTAAAATTTGTGTGCACATGTAATGCTTGAATCTCACTACCAACTCTCTTACAGTTACAGTTCTTGGCTAGTTTAAAGATGTCTGAGCCAAGAGTTCAGGTTCCAGCAGCACCGCAAGTGAAGGTCTTTTCTCCTGCTTTCTATGTATTTGCTCTTTAAGCTACAACTTTGAGAATTAATGAAGCCTTTTTTAAACATCAGGCTAAGGAAAACCTGCCTGAGCAGCGCTGTCCAGCAACCAAGGTAACTCTAAGTTCTCGACCTTTTCAGAATTAAAGCACACGTGTAATGCTTTGATTCCCACTGCCAAATCTCTTATAGGTTCTGACTGGCTTGAAGATACCTGAGCCAAGAGTTCAGATTCCAACAGCACCACAAGTGAGAGTCTTTTGCTTTCAATGTCTTTGTTCTTTAAACTGCAAATTTCAGAAAATAATGTGGTTTTGTTAAACAACAGGCTAAGGAAAACTTGCCTGAAAAGGGCGATCCAGCAGCCAAGGTAACTAACTCTATTGCAGTGAACATCTCCTCTCTTCAGAGTTTCATTTTGCTTACAAGCTCAGCTGTCACTAACACATGTGGAGAATCAGTTGCAGAGCAATTCCTTTAGTAATACTCCACTCAAAACTACGCAACCGCAGCTTCCTAGAAAGTAGGTCAAACATTGGTTTGCTACTTCTACCTTTCTTTATCGAAAAACATTACCACAGATAGATCAGATAAATGTTTTATGTTGCATTTACAGTCCATATAACACATCAGCCAAAACTGTAAAAACATTTTTATCCCCAAAGATACAAGTGGGAGATTGGAAGACGGTGAAACCGGTACAGAGAAGTTTCAAGAAAAGAGCAGCAGGAAAGCCAGTAAAATCCGAAGGCACTAGTACACAACAGGTGACTGGGGTTGGATTTTATCATTAATCAGCTATAATAAGACATGTTTTAACTTGCTCAAAATCTAAGCAATCAATGTGCAATTCAATTCATGCAGTTTGAGCAATGCAGTATTGTAATAGACTCAGACGAAGATATAGATGGAGGTTTTTCATGCTTGCTCGATAGGAACACCAAAGGTATTGAAAATTTCTAAACTTGATTCTTCTGGAAACAATGGAGAACTCAAAATGGATCATAATGATAAAAATTCAGGAGCTAACTTCGAATGGGACGCAGAGAAGGAAACTCAAAGGATTCTGAAGACAGCAAGGAGGACTAAGAGGAAGTTCGGTAACCCCATAATAATTAACTGAAATTGAGGTAAGTTACAAGTAGGAACGTACCTGATTTAAATTTCTTATATCTAAGATTTAACTGAAAGCATGTTTAAGATGATTTTAGTTGAGTAGATTTCACAATTGTGACTTATCTAAGATTATAAACATAGTCTTTTTCATTATAGTATTATTTTATCAAATATAGTGAGTTTTTATATTTCTTAAATTTTACTTTTCTAAATTATGAGATGGAAACATATGATTGGATGTCCCCTCTAGAAAGAAAAATAAATCGGATTTGCTCCATTTTAGCTTGTTTGTTTTGGTAAAAAATTCACAACTAAGTTTTGAATAAATTTGACCAGAAAGATATGTCAATTTCATCAATTAGTAATTGGAAAAAATATAATCCAACAAAATGTTACAAGAAGCCAGATATATGGTTTTTTTTTTAAGCCTAAACATTTAAGATATATATTCAAAATCGGGTGTTACTAGGTATCTAATCTAAACCAGATTCTTATTCCCAATTATCTCAATGTTGTTTTACACGTTTACTCTAAATAAATACAAGAATCAAATCTTATCTTACCTAGTAGTAGTTCAATTTACTTCCAAGAGCTTCAAGCTCTCTTGATAAAGTTTTTTTTTAGTAAAATACGTTATTTTGGTAAAAGATTAAATATGTAAATGCAAATGTTAAATAACAGTAGATTTTGTATTTTGATTTGCTATAAAATAAAAAACGATGCTCTATTGACCAATCAATTTGTTTCCAAAGAGTTTCTCACCTGTCAGAAATAATATTTCCTCTCTTCCTTAGTAAAGTCTCATCTTCAAAAACTTTCGTTGTTTGTTTATAAAAGATCTGAGATTGTAAAGTATATATATATAAACCATAAGAGTATTGCAATATTGGAATTGGTTAATCAAAATGTCTGAAATGTCAATCGAAAACCATGTCGACTCAAAAACAAGAGAGAGAGATCAGTTATGGTGGATATCTGGTTTTTTAAGAAGGAAGAAGAGATCATCACCACAAGAAGTTAAGAACGAAGAGAACACATCTGAAGATTTTCGTTTGATGAGAAGGAACAAAGGGAAGAATCTGCATTTGAATCTCTCTGAGATCATGAGAAAACTTAAACATGCAATTAGAAAGGAAGATAAGAGATTGTTGGAGAAGAAGAATAGTTTTCAGGAGATTCTGTCAACTAAAGATCATTTCTTTCTCGAGCGCATGACTTCAATATCTCCGAAGAGATCATTTAAAGAACACAGTGACGACGAGAAACATCTGTCTGAGATGTTAAACATTGAAGATTTTGATCTAAACTTGTCAAAGAGCAAACAGATTCAAAGATATCAAAGAAGGATTGCATCGCTTTCATTTCCTTTTAGCAGCCCAGGAAGAATAGGGGACCCAAATTCAACATTGCTTTCAAGATCTGCTTCAGAGTCTGAAACTATTGCAGGTAGTTTATATTTTATCCCATTAGAGACTATTGATTATAAAATGATTCTATTGAGACTCTGCAGATGATTCCATAACTTTCAAAGAGATTGATGATGAGATATCAAAAGTTGAAGTTTATGATGCAGAGAATGATGGTCAAATCTTGAAAAAGGCAAGTTCGATTTTTTTTTATAAATAGTATGCAAATTTTGATATGAAGAAACAGAGAACAAGTATAAACTGATTTGGTTGCTTTTCTTTTTTTCTAACAGACACCGTCTCTTCTCTCCGTGGCCTCACCATCTCACTATATATCTACAACTGAGGAATATGAATCAGTTCTCGAGCCACTATTCATTGAATATGAAATAACTCGAGCAAGAGGTATGAAAAGAACGATCCAATACTTACTGGACTTAGACTTTACAACTCTTCACATTACGAAATAACATTGACTCATCTTTAACACCAACTCAGGTGAACCAAAGATACAACTGAAAGAACAAAATCATCCTATGGATGATCAAGATGCAGTGTTTAAGTACGTGAAAGCGGTGGTGGATGCAATAGACTCAAACTGGGAAGAGCTGTATCTGAAAACAGAGTTCTCTGACCAGCTTCTTAATCCGGCATTGATCAGCAACATACCATTCTATCCAAACGAGTTATGTGTAGAGCATGAGCTCCTCTTCGACTGCATCAATGAAGTTGTCTTCGAATTCTGCAGGTTTCCTCCGTGGGTTTCCAGCAGAAGCCAAGTCTTGTCATTTAGTGGTGAAAGCATCATTAATGAGGTTCAAGAAAAGGTGTATTGTCATCTGTTGTCATCAAGAAAAGGTGAATCGTCGGACCAAATAGTAAGAGAAGACATGGCTAAACCAAGGAGCTGGTTAGACGTAAGATGTGAGCTTGAGTGCATTGGCTTTGAGACTAGTGAATTGATTCTAAAAGAGTTATTGGAAGAACTCATGTTTGACTTATGATCACATATGGTTATTGCATAATATAAGACTCATTTGTCTTAGAATGTGTGTGTGTCAGGTGTGAGTGAGGAAAAAACTAGAGTGAACTTTTTTTTTAGATGAAATTTATAAAATGGGATTTTAAAGATTGACATAAATATGCATCATTTATCTTTGAGAACATTTTTTTTTTTTGGTCAACATAAAAAGGATCATCAGTCCAAGACAATTTGTGTTTGACCAAGATTGTCTCATCCAATTGAGGATAAACTAGTCACAATAAGGAATGAAGAAGATAAAGCGTGGACTGGTAGGAAAAAAAAAAGGAAATTGTTTTATTTTAGATTTTCCCGTTTTTATTAGTTAAGCAAAAAAAAAAAAAAAGGAAATTAAATTTTTCTTAAAAAAAAGGAAATTTAATTTTTCTTAAATAAATACACTGTATAACGGACCTCTGTGTAACGGAACTCTGTCATATCATTTTGTCAGGAATGTCTCAGTCTTTTGCTATAAATATGAGAGAGCAGCAATAGACAGATAGAATTTTGATTCAGTTTTGTTTCTTTGTTTTCTATCTTCTCTCCTTTGTTTATACTTAGATGATCAGTCGTGAAACTAAACAATCAAATAAGCAAAACCCAAGTTCCGATTTCATCATCTTCGAAGGTCCCCAAATCCCAAATCGTGGTCCGTTTATCTCATTCTCAAAACATATGTCAGCATCACCACCGATTTCACTCGACGGTTCGTAATCTCTTCTTCTCCCCTTTACAAGTTATATTCTTTGAATTTACTCTGGTTCGGATTTCAAGAAAGCTTAGTTCTTGTTGTTTGTTACAGATTTTTGCAAAAAGGTGGTGTAAACGCTTCAATTGCAGGAAGACCATAGGGCTGTGTGCTTGTATCATCACTAGATTCGATTCACCTGGAATCTGGATGCCATTGCTGTCTCTCTTTCACCGCCTTGTCATTGAAGAAACCCTTTGGACACTACAAAGCCCAACAAATAAGGAGTTCCAGCCCATCAAGAAATAACAAGCCCATTGACGACAATCGATCCTTTCTCACTTATCTTATCGTTCCGGTCCCGGAGATGGTGCAGCCCATTGCTCAGGTCAATTTCTATCCTATTTTATATCTTTCTTTTTTTTCTCACGGTTTTTAAATCTTTTTTTTTAAAAGATATGAGATTTAGATACTAAATTTACATAATGATGTAAAAGACTAGACAAATTTTGGACCCTGTCATTTGACCTAGTCATTTGATCATTAGAGATTCCACAAGTTTAATTAGTTTGTGCATTATTATGTAGGTTTAGCATTTAAGTTTCTAGATTTTAAAATTTGATTTTTTTATATTGAGAAACTTGGATACTAAATTTACAAAATGATGAGAAACTAAATGAATTTTGGATCCTGTCATTTGACATTGTCATTTGATCATTAGAGATTCCATAAATTCTAATTGTTTTCCATTGTTACATATAAGTTTAGCATTCAAGTTTTTTGATTTTTTGATTTTTTTTTTGTGACAATTTTTTTTAAAGATTTTGCGTTCAAGATTGTGTTTTAAAGTTGTGTATTGACTTATTGATTTTCTAAATAAATTATTGGAAGGACTCATGCTTTTGCCTTGCGAAGAGAAGATGGGTGACAAATGGTAATCGCAGAAGATAATGCGGTTGCACAAGGCCGATTCATACAAACTGAAGGTAGGCCCATTAAAACGAAGCCCATAATTAACCCTATATATATTTGTGGCGTTGGTATTATTTAAATCAGGGATCTCCTCCAACGGTTATTCTTTCTTTCTCAGAAAGCCAAATACTGAAAGCTCAATTAGGGTTATATCAAACGCCTCCACCAAATTCAGAGCTTCACATTACGAAATTAACGAACAATGAGTAACGAGATTGCACCGCCGGCAGATCAATTAGCCGCCGTATCGTTGGGCAACAATGAATTTGGGTCGACCTGACGGCAGAGCTGGACTTGCCGGTCAGAAGGTTCGAATCAGCGGGTGGATTAAAACCGGAAGAGAGCAGAGCGGGTGGGTTAAAACCTCGAGGTCAACGATGGATCTTGCTCAGCGAATCTTCAGGTTATGGTGGATTCGTCTGTATCAGATCTCCCTAAGTTAGTTGCTACGGGAACTTGTGTGGCCATTGATGGATTTTTGAAGACTCCACCGAAAGGTACGAAGCAGAAGATTGAGCTTAGAGTTGAGAAGGTCATCCATGTGGGAATGGTGGATACGGCTACGTACCCGATTCCTAAGGGTAAGTTGGCTCTGGAGCGTGTGAGAGATGTCCTTCATCTTCGTTCTAGGACCAACACGGTATAACTGTAAAACAGAGACTGCAACGTTTCTGAGAATAATTCTCTGATGTATTGGAATGAAATAGAGGTGGCTTTAAATAGCCTTACAAACAACTGAAACAGAGAAAAAACAGGATACTGCAACAAACTAATTCAAACGTGACTTAGTTCCTAAGACTTAGCCTTATTGATCGACTCCACGACTCCACGACTTCACACTAAAACTAGCAGTGACTTAGTCTTAGTAGAATTATTCAATTCCAACAAATCCCTCCCTTAAACTGAACATGTTATATTAACATTCAGTTTAAACTCCAAGTGTTCGCATTCCAAGAAGATCTCGCAGCTTGATGAAAGTCTCCAACTTCACCGGTTTTGTCATGATGTCTGCAACTTGTTCTTTTGTTCCACAAAACACCAGCTTCACCACTTCTTGGTTTGTAAGGTCACGTAGATAATGATATCTTACATCAATATGCTTTGTGCGCCTATGCATCACTGGATTTCTTGACAACTTAATTGATGAAGTGTTATCACAATGAATCTCCATACACTTACATTGTTCTTGGAAATTCTGCTCCATAATTCCTTTCATCCAAACACAATGACACGCACAGTATGTTGCAGCAACATACTCAGCTTCAGTTGAAGACAACGTGACCACTTCCTGTTTCCTTGAACTCCAACACACTGCTGCTCCATTTAGCAAAAACATGTAGCCTGAAGTGCTCTTACGATCATCAACGTCTCCACCGTAATCACTATCTGTGTATGCTCTTACTTCCAGCTCAGCCCCTCGTTTATAAAAGATACCAAGATCTAGTGTACCTTTTAAATATCTCAGAACTCTCTTTGCAGCCATCATATGATCTTCTCTTGGATTTGCCATGAAACGAGAGATTAAGCATACCACATACATCATGTCAGGCCTTGTAACTGTGATATACATTAAACACCACACCAACTGTTTGTACACAGTACCATCAGCTTCTTCCCCAACTCCTGCTTTTGAAAGTTTAGCCCCTGGAACAATCGGATTCTTGACAGTATTACAATCTGCCATATTAAACCTTTCTAGTACCTCCTGAGCATATTTCTTTTGACACAGATGAATTCCATCAGAACTTTGATGAACTTCCACACCAAGAAAAAAACTCATCAGGCCGAGATCAGTCATCTCAAACTCTTGCTTCATTGATTGTTTGAATTCTTTAAGCAACAACTCATCATTCCCAGCAAAGATTAAATCATCAACATAAATACTCACCATGATGTATTTTTCTCCTTCCCTCTTGACGAAAAGAGTGTGATCATAGTTGCTTCTACTGAATCCTGCTTGCTTGAAATATCCTTCTATCCGACTAAACCAAGCTCTAGGAGCCTGTTTTAACCCGTACAAAGCTTTTCTCAACCGATACACCTTGTCCTCTTCATCTCTCTTGACAAACCCTTCCGGCTGATCCACATATACCACTTCTTTCAAATCCCCATAAAGAAAAGCACTCTTTACGTCTAGTTGATACACCTTCCACCCTCTTTGCGCAGCCACAGCCAACAAAATTCTGATGGTATCCCAAGGAGCTACTGGTGCAAAGACTTCGTCGTAGTCAATGCCTTCTTCTTGTGCATATCCTTTCACGACCAATCTTGTCTTATATTTTTCGATATTCCCCTCTCCATTCAGCTTGGTCTTAAAAACCCATTTGACTCCAATTTTCTTTGCATCTGTTGGTAGACTCACAAGTTCCCAAGTATTGTTTCTTTCAATGGCTTGTATCTCACTCCTCATTGCTTCCATCCACTTTTCTTCTTTGCTTGCTTCCGCAAACCTCACTGGATCATCATTAGAGAAAAACAATGCCAATGTCATTTCTGCTTCAGCTTCTTCATCCGAGACCCTTTCTCCACTCTCGTAATCTTGCATCCATATGGGTGCTTTTCTCTCTCTCTTTTGTTGTATCTCTGCATTTTCTGTATTTTCTGCATTTTCTGCATTTTCTGCATTTTCTTCATTTTCTGCATTTTCTGCATTTTCTGCATTTTCTGCATTTTCTCCTCCGGTTTTGTCTTCCTCTCCCCAATCAAGAATATCATCAACGCCATTCGCTCATGCACACCAATCCCATTTTTCTTTTTCTTCAAATATCACATCCCGACTAACCACAATTTGCTCTGAGATTGGATCATATAACCGATAGGCTTTCGATTCCTCACTTACCCCAAGAAGAACACACTTACGACTTCTATTGTCAAGCTTGGTCCTTCGTTGTTCGGGAATATGCATATGACCAATGCAGCCGAAAACTCTGAAATAGATTACACTTGGTTTGATTCCACTCCAACATTCTTCTGGTACCATATCTTTTACCGCATTTGTCATGCTTCTGTTAAGAACATGACACGTCTATTTTGCAGCCTCGGGCCAGAACGTCTTTGGCATATTTTTCTCAGTGAGCAGACATCTGACCATATTCATTATTGTGCGATTTCTTCTCTCTGTAACCCCGTTCTGCTGCGGTGTATAGGCTGCAGTCAATTGCCTCTTAATTCCATGTTCTTCACAAAATTGATTAAACGCACTTGATGTAAATTCTCCTCCTCTATCTGTCCTTAAGCAGCATATAAATGCTCCTGTTTCTTTTTCCACAAGATTTTTGAAAGTCTTGAAGACTTCAAATGCTTCACCCTTTTTGGACAGAAGATACATCCAACTTTTACGACTGAAATCATCAATCAATAGGAAAATGTACCTTTTTCCACTTTGAGAAACTGGAGATATGGGACCGCACAAATCTGCATGAATGAGCTTTAACTTTTCTGTTGCTCTCCATTGACTTTTCTTTGACATAGTTTCACGATATTGTTTTCCAATATTGGACACTTCACACACTTTTGATGATTCTTTCATCGTAGGTAGCCCTTTCACCAGTTGCTTGTCATGCATGATTCTAATAGACGTGTTATTCAAGTGTCCGTATCGTTTGTGCCAGAGGTACTCCATCTCATCTTCTTCGATCTTCAAACACTTTATCGAGTTGGCTTTCATGATTGCAGACACAATGAACATGCGGTTTGTGGTCATTCTGGTGCTTGCGATTAAGCCTCTTCGAGGATGAAAGATCTTACACTCTCCTTTACTAATAAGAACATCCACACCCTTCTCTTGTAGTTGTCCGACACTTAATAAATTATTAGTTAAGTCTGAAAAAAGAAGACATTATTCACAATTTGAGTCACTCCTTGAATCTCAAACTGAACATCTCCTTTTCCCATCACATCCAACTTTGAGTTGTTTCCAAGCCTTACTGCATGTCTGAAACCCTCATCTAACCATGAACCAATCTTTGTTTCCTGTCATGTGATTGGAGCAGCCGGAATCCAGAAACCATAATCCTTCACCATCAGTTTCTCGTGCCTTAGTATATGCCATCAGAAGTAATGGTTCTTCATTATCAAATTCAACATAGTTTACTCCCTTCTCTGCAGTTGGGCATTCGTATTGAAAATGCCCCAGTTTGTGACACTTAAAGCACTCTATGTTGGCTTTGTTAAAGCCTGATCTGCCTCCTCTTCCTCTTGATACACTGCTACCTCCTCTCCCATAGTTACCCCTTCCTCTTCCACGTCCAGGGTTGTGGTGATCATACTCTACTTTCAGCACTTGTTCATCTCCTTTCTTGTGCCGTATCTTCTGCTCATGTACCAACAGTGAGCTATGTAACTCATCAACAGTCATTCGATCAATGTCCTTTGATTCCTCAATTGAACACACCACGTAATTAAAGTTCTCCGTCAGTGTTCAAAGAATTTTTTCGACAATCTTCACATCCTGCATCTCTTCTCCATAATTTCCCATGTCATTGGCTGTGACCATAACTCTTCCAAGATAATCTGTCACGGTTTCTCCCATCTTCATCTCTAATATCTCAAATACTCTTCTTAGTCTCTGCAATTGGGCACGCTTCACTCTCTCATTGCCCTGGTACTTGATTGACTCCCAGATTTGTTTTGATGTCTCTTTCTGGGTAATGGTCTTCAAGATAGACTTATCGATGGACTAGAACAAGTAGTTTCTTGCCTTCAAGTCCTTCAGCCTTGCTTCGTCTAACGCCTTTTGCTGTGCTGCGGACAATATTTCACCACTTCCACGTTCTTTGTATTCTTCTTGAATCACACTCCAATACTCCTTTGAACGCAGCAAGTTCTCCATAAGCAAACTCCAATGATCATAATCTCCATCGAATTTTGGCACACACGGGTTACTGAAACTACTTGATTCAGTAGCCATCACTCAGACACTCTCTTTTGTTTCTTTTTCTCTGCTCACTGATTCACTCAGATTTCACTCTATCAGACCCCTTTTGAGAATGCTCTGATACCACAATGTAAAACAGAGACTGCAACGTTTCTGAGAATAATTCTCTGATGTATTGGAATGAAATAGAGGTGGCTTTAAATAGCCTTACAAACAACTGAAACAGAGAAAAAACAGGACACTGCAACAAACTAATTCAAACGTGACTTAGTTCCTAAGACTTAGCCTTATTGATCGACTCCACGACTTCACACTAAAACTAGCAATGACTTAGTCTTAGTAGAATTATTCAATTCCAACAATAACTTCATATTCTTGCTTTGAGATTGATTAAAACCTAGATAGCATAGGAACTCTCTTCGAGGTCCGTTTCCCGTTTCAGAAACATTAATATTTATATATTGGATTTTTGTTCTTCAAATATTAAAAAATGATTTAAATGCTACTTAGATTGAAACTTGTTTAAAATGTTTCTGAGTTTGATTGAATCATTGAATAGTGTATTTGCCTACGATGATTTCAGATCTCAGCAGTTGCAAGAATCCGAAATGTGCTTGCTTTTGCGACCCACAGTTTCTTTCAAGAACATAGTTTCCTTTACATTCACACACCTATCATCACAACAAGTGATTGTGAAGGTGCTGGTGAGATGTTCCAAGTAACAACCTTGATCAATGAATCTGAGAGATTACCTAAAAAAAGATGGAAAAATTGACTATTCCAAAGATTTCTTTGGTCGTCAAGCTTTCTTGACAGTTTCTGGTCAATTACAAGTGGAGACCTATGCTTGCGCTCCTGGCAACGTGTACACACTTCGAGGCATTTAGCTGAATTCTGGATGGTTGAGCCTGAAATAGCTTTCGCAGATCTACAGGTAGTCAACTTCTTTGGTGTGCTCTTTATCATAATAGTATATCCTAAATTAACCTTGTTTGAAATTTGTCTAGGACGACATGAAAGCCGAGGCGTATGTGAAATACATGTGCAACTGGTTGCTCGAGAAATGTTACGATGACATGGAACTTATGAAAGAGATGTACGACAAGAAATGCATTGACAGGCTAAAATTGGTTGCCTCGACCCCGTTTGGACGCGTAACATACACTGAAGCTATCGGGATACTTGAGAAAGCTGTGGCTCAAGGAAAGCAATTTGAGAACAATGTGGAGTGGGGAATCGACTTAGCCTCGGAGCATGAAAGGTTTGTAATAATCCTTAGAATCGTTTCCTAACTTAAACACTGACAAGAAGTGGTTACTAATAAAACATTACAGATACTTGACAGAGCATGTTTTTAAAAAGCCTCTTATTGTCTACAACTACCCAAAAGGAATCAAAGCTTTTTACATGAGACTCAACGATGATGGGAAGACAGTTGCTGCCATGGATGTCCTCGTTCCAAAGGTAATAATAACTTTGCATAATACTGACTCAAATTTGAATCCCTTTTCCTTAATCTTTCGTTATCTTTTTTTTCTGTGTATAAATTAGGTTGGAGAACTCATTGGTGGAAGCCAAAGGGAAGAACGATACGATGTGATCAAACAGAGGTGTGTTGAAATTGAAACCATGGTTCTTTTTTTGTTGTTGTTGTTTCTGTGATCGTTTATGAAGCAAAGTCTGGTCTTTGAACAGGATTGAGGAGATGGGTTTACCAATAGAGCCATATGGGTGGTACATGGACTTGCGTTGTCATGGAACAGTGAAGCATTGTGGATTCGGACTTGGCTTCGAACGTATGATTCTGTTCGCTACAGGAATTGACAACATCGAAAAGCTGATCTTTGATTCCTCTTATACAGTGACAAACACAATTTCCGTTTTTATTAGCTGGTGTGGTTTTGATAACCGACTTGGTTTAGTTTACTTTTAATTTGTTTGTATGAATTGTACGGTTTTTTACTTTGATGAAATTCAGGATTTTAAAGATGATTTAGCATATATTTATATCTTTGAACCGCTACTCCAAAAGTATTTTTTTAGGTATTTTTAGTTTGTAATTCGATTTTGTCCCTCAATAATATTAGGAAAAAAATTATGAAAAGGATTTTACTTGGATTTAAATCTAAGTAAATTCAAAGTAGTGCGTTATGCTTCTTCTTCACATGTCATAGTTTTGTCAACATAAAGAACATCATCAATCCAAGCAACTATGTTAAATGCTAAACCTTCAACAACTCTTGAATAACTCTCTAACACAGCTTCTCCAACATCCTGCAAAAACCACAAAATAAATGATCATAAAGAATTTCAAGTCATTGTTTGTGTTCTTACCTTGTTGTGATGAATCTTGCAAATATCTAATGATGTCTGAGACAATTCTGGGTACCGTTGTTTCAAACATAAGAGTAAAGACTCTGCTTTCTCAGCCAAAACATAGTTCTTGTCTGATCTCTCTGTATTCGACATAAGATCTTTCACCATATTCCATGAAGACTTGGAATTGTTAAGACAAGCTTTGCGTCTCCATGTGTACATTGAAGCTTCTACTCTATCAGCTAACTCAAGTGCTTCATGCTCTGACACAATCTTGAGACAATCTAAAAGTTTTTCTGGTATAAACTTCCCTGAACTCGTCATCTGTCGATAGATTGTATCTCCTGTGCTCGCTTTTCCACTCTGCAAATACAAAAAATCATTAGAAAATCCCCAAAAAAAAAATCATCTGTTGTTGTTGTTTTACCTTGGGAAGAGTTTCCATGTAAGAATCTGGAATATCCATTTCAGAGAGGATGCTGCTATTGATGGCCATAGCAGCTTTCTGGATTTGATTAGTGCTCTCTCTCCTGCTCTTAAGTTGTTTCCTTGATTTCTCTGATAAACCTTGTGCTGGAACCAGAGGAATTGGTAACCACCATTTCTCTTCTTTCCTCTGTACAATCACTTTCCTGAATGATCCAGTTGCTGAACGCTTTGACTTCACTGACAAGTTTCCTTCTTCTGCATACCAAAACTCTGTCTTTTGAAAACTATCCAATGCCTCCTGCAAAAAAAACAACAGAAAAAAGATTATTAATAACTAAGTCTTTATGTCGATATGTTCTTCATGTATTATAGAGTAGCTACCATAAGCATGGAATCTAGTTTTCTGAGTGCAGGTAAATTGATGTAGATGTCTGCTCTTGGTCTACTCTCCATTACCTGACATGACAAAACCGAAATTAAAGTTTTTGTTTTGATTGCTTTTTTAAATTGTATGCAAATATATGATACCTCAACAGTTGCTCCATTGCTTAGATTCTGTGACTTTGGGATAAATTCGAATATATAGTCACATACAGAGAGAAGGCAATTCATTTCTCTCTTCCACATTATCTTCTTCTCTATCTCCAATGGCTCTAATCTTAGATTCTGTCCAAAAACAGTAGCTGCAATCTCAAAATCAAAAGACATTCATTAATAACAGTTTCTCTAGATGGCTTCATTTGAAACTATAAGGCTTAGTTTATAGAGTTTACCATAAAGATTGGTTATAGCGTTAGAGATTGTCACCGCGGGGCAAACGCCTTTGCCGCTTCCTGACATATCTTCCCCAAGCAGAAGCTTTGAGAATCTTTCCTTCATCGTCTCCAATTCTGCACAAAACCGATAACAGTTTCAAGATTCAGACAAAGTTTAAATACACAGAGAGAGAGAGAGAGAGAGAGACACACACACACACAAAACCTGGCTCTAAAATTTCTTGGACTACAAGATTCTCTTCAGGCTCATTCAGATTCTGTTTCACTTCTAAGGTAGTTAGACAATTTGAACTGTCAGACTTGGGTTGGGTCAAGACAGGCCAATCAGAAGGAGAAATCTCACTGCAGAAACTGCTGGTTTCATCTACTTGGTCTGAAAAGCCTCCGGAGGTTTCAGAATGATAAGCAAAGGAATCTGTGCTCATCGTCGAGGAAACCGGAGTTTCAGATGCTGAGTGGTCATTTGGATTGGTGGAACCAGGCGATTGACGAAAACCAACATCGTCGTTTTCTTCAGGATTTGACGACAAATTCACCATATTCTCAAAGATCTGTTTTTTTAAAAAACTCCCCTGGTTATTGAGAAAGGAAGAAAATAACTGAGAGAATAATGTAATGGAAGCTTAGAACTTTCGTTGTGAATTTATCAGAAAAACTTCAGAATATGAATCGAAATCCGAAAATTTGAACCGGGAATAATTTTTGATTCTTGGATAGTGAAATTTCGAGGACCAGATAACAGTAAAGTAAAACAAACGAACAAAAAAAACATATTTTTTTAAAGCAAAAGCAGAGACCGTTAGGCGTGCCACAATCCAAAAGCAAAACAGAGAAAATATAATAGATCACAACAATATTCATCGAAAATTTTCACAACTGAGTTACAAAAAAATAGATTAAAATATATATATATATATATTTGTAAAAAAAAAGCTTTTGCTAAAATATCGGTCAGAGACTGGCAGTCTAAAACTTGAAATTCAAAAAAAAAACGTAAGTAAAGAAGGAAAAAAAAAAGAAGCAACGGTCTTAATGAATGTGATATATACACACCTTAAAAGCTTCTGCAGATTTGTCTTTAAATTTGAACCGTTTGAATCTTTATAACGTTTGTAAATCTTTCTCTTTCCGCTTGAGACCTTTTTGCACACTATACGGGCGACCGATAAAAACTTGAATAATTTGCACCGTCCGATGGGAAGGTGAATGATCGTCTGATCGTACGGTAGATTGTGGTGCCAAAAGACTGCTTCATAAGGGAAGTGTATATTAGTTGCTAATCATGTAGTAAGTAATTAAGGATGATTTTTCTTATGATTCTTATGATCTTTTCCTAATAAACAATGTCAGTATATGCTTAACAAAGTAAGAAGAAACTAATAATACCAATTCCATCGAGTAAAATGTAGTATAAGCGTTATTGACCTTGATTTTTAATTTCACCATAGAATATACCTTAAACTTTTTTTAAATAATTAAATTAGACTATTGTGAAATTATCACATGGTCGGAGGTTTTAGCTTTGGATCCATGTAGCTTACACGATTAACTCGAAACTAATAATTGGTCAATATATGTGATTATTATATATCAGATATATATATATATATATAATAATTTTATGATACAGCATATGACCGATCATCAAATGTACTTTGTATGGTTTGTGATACAGACGTGCGTATCATCATTTTTTAATTGATTTCATTTTATAAAATAGAGTTGGGTTTTTTTAGATTGGTTGATAAATTATGTTATAAACGCATGAAGTCTATTACAACGAGCAAGTATTAATTTTTTCGTTTTTTGTGTTTATTGTAGTCTTAGTATTTGTTATAGAATTTTGGTATTTCCGTATTCTTAGTTTTATCTGTAACCGCTATCACAAATTTTAAATTGACATAACTACTTAACATTTGACCAAAAAAACGAGCAAATATTCTTAATTATTTGAACGGTCCATTTGACAAAAATATATGAAAACTAGCAAATTTTTTTTTTTTTTTCTACCATACTAGCGGGCCCCTTAGGATACTACTACTGAATCAATCGTAGGCGGGTGAGCGACTTCTTTTCTTTCTTTTTTGAGCTCTCACCTTTAGCCGATCTTATTCAATGGATTGTGACTTTCTCAGCTTTAGTTTTCTATCGAATTTCCATTTGGGCTCATTGGAGTGAAAATTCTTGGAAGCCATTGAAAAGACTTGCCATGAATGAAAAGCTTGACGACGAAGACCATTGTTTGTTTGGGCGCAATTAAGGATTGTTTGGGGTTATAATGGGCCAAGAAGGTATTATGGTGGGCCTTAAGAAAAGCCCATATACGACCAATAATCGCCAGGAGTAGTATTATCACTTTATTAGCAGAAAATGAAAAATGGAAAATAGTCCACATAAACCGGAGAGCGGCTAATAATTAACTTCCTCAACAATAAAAAATTCCCAGGTCGGAGGAATCCACAGTAGAGTCCACCGGCGATTTCTTCCGACTTCCCGAATCCGCCATGAACACCAAATCGGGTACAACTTGTATTTTGGTCAACGAAGATCGAGAAAACTTGAATTATGTTGTTAATCTCCGATTATTTTTCCAGTTGTAGAGTTCCTTGGAAACGTCCCTTTACTTCAAAAGTTGCCGAGTTCTTCTCTTAAGAAAATTGCCGAACTTGTTGTGTTGAAACGCCACGGTCCGTGATCTCTACGATTCTCAATTTTCAGTTATTCTTCTCTTTGAATTTCCCCGACGGGACTCTGATTCTGAGTTTCAGAAGCTCTTTAGTATCTCTTTACTGGCCGTTTCTCAGTATAAAGACGAGATAAGTCAATTTTGTTAGCTATTTGCAGGCAAAGGGGATTATGTGGTTCGAGAAGATCAAACTTGGGATGGATGTTATTTTATTTTTCAAGGAGAGGTTTTGTTTTCTCAAGTTTCCCTTATCATGTCATTTTGGTTCCTTAATGAAGAATAGAGGTTTTACTTTGATTCTTGTTTCCAGGCTCAGGTTTCTGGACCAGCCGAAGAAGAAAGCCGTTCTGAATTTCTCTTGAAACAATATGATTACTTCGGCCTTGGTGAGATGATGATTCTTTTATTTTTATTCTGTTAATGGTTTTGCTGAACGTTTGGTTGGGTGATATAGTCAGCTTCTATCTTTTTTCTACAGGTATTTCTGGGCACACTCATTCAGCAGACATTGTTGCTATCTCCGAGGTTCTTCCTGATATTTATCTCACTTTTCATATATTGCTTCAGTGTCCTTAAGTTGAAGATATGCGAACTAGAAGAGTGTAAAGTTCCTTTCGTGCCTTGTCATTGCAGCTTACGTGTTTGGTGTTGCCCCGTGATCACTGTTCTTTGCTTGAGACAAATTCAATCTGGCAATCTGATCAGGCAGTTGACAAATGCTCTTTAGTGGAACGGATATTGCAACTGGACCCTTTAGAAGTACGGACTTCCCACTGCTGTTCTTCAGTTTTTTTTAGTTTTTATGCTAAACTTTCCTTTTATCAAATTCTCTAGATTCAACTTAAATCCAAACATTCTTCTTGTCAGCATTTCTTCACGTTAATATCAGTTTCATAATATTAAATCAAGGTTTATTACATTTTTGTACTGCTGGTAAATGAAGTGCGGTTGATTTCTTTTTCTTTGTGCTTCTTTCTTGTAGTTGAATATCTTCCGGGGGATCACACTACCTAATGCTCCCAAATTTGGAAAAGTTTTTGGAGGACAATTTGTTGGACAGGTATGGCGTTTCCTGAACTGAGGTTACATTATGTCTATATAAACCTTGCTTTCTGATTCATGTGCATATATAGCTTGTTATGTGTCACTTTCAGGAAGTGGAAACTATAACGTCTAAGTCACTTTTTACCAACATTTTACAGGCACTTGCTGCGGCATCAAAAACTGTTGATTTTCTGAAGATAGTCCACAGTTTACATTCCTATTTTCTTCTCGTTGGAGATCTTGATAGTATGAACATAATTTTACTGTGCTCTTTCCAGCTACCAATGATGCTTTTCTTCCCTATTGAAATCCAGCCTGCTGTTATATTCATTTAGTTATCATTGTTTGTTACTCTTGCAGTCCCCATTATATATCAAGTTCACCGTATACGTGATGGGAACAATTTTGCCACCCGAAGAGTAGATGCAGTACAGAAAGGAAATATCATATTCATCTTGTTGGCATCATTTCAGGTTTTCCATTTTGTTCTTTACAAGATACTTAACGAATCTCGTATGTCTATCTGCTACCAAGAGAGAATAGCCTTTCACAAAACTGTGAAAACTGCCTTTTAAATTTTCTCTTTCATTAATTTCGTAGAAAGAGCAACAAGGATTTGATCACCAGGAGTCAACCATGCCCTCTGTGCCAGATCCTGATACGGTAAATCATTTCTCCAGATTTAAAGGTTTCAATAAATTTTAAGGGTTTTCCTTTTCACCACGATCTACTCCAGCTTCTATCACTGGAGGAGTTGCGTGAACGTCGTATAACTGATCCTCATTTACCTAGGTAAGTGGTAGTAATTGTTTCCCATATACGACATATTGTTTCAGAAGCCCAAGTTGGATCAATCTTGCAATTGATTCTTTCTTTCAGGAGTTACCGGAACAAAGTTGCAACTGCCAACTTTGTTCCATGGCCTATAGAGATTCGATTTTGTGAGCCCAGCAATTCAACAAATCAGACAAAGTCTCCTCCGAGGTTAACAACTCACTGAAATAAATAATTTATATCATAGAATACTCTTGAGTGTATATCCATATGTCATACATGCCACATGGAGGGCAAGCAGAGAGCTCATAAGCTGTATGGCTTATGTGATTATATACGAAACTCATCACTTACCTCACAAAGATTTGTTTTTTTTATAAGTTGTTCTTAACATAGTCTTCTTGCAGATTGAGCTATTGGCTTAGAGCAAAGGGAAAGCTTTCTGATGACCAAGCTTTACACCGGTAAGTACCTACATTTGTGTAAATCAGGGCAGTCGCCTAAATTATTGCTATTATTCATTTGGTTTACCTTTTAAAGCAATAATCATTGGAGACAAGTGAATCAATGGTGTTTTAGTATCACCAATAGATAAATTTGGAGTATGGCTGAGACTCTTAAAAGGCCAAACTTTCTTAATAGTATTGATATATTTTTGGTATGCTGTTCTTTTCGACTTATCATTCTTAGCTAACTAATCATCTGGAAAGCCGTGTTGGTATGCAGATGTGTTGTTGCATTTGCCTCTGATTTAATATTTGCTGGTGTCGGTTTGAACCCTCACCGCAGAAAGGGCCGGAGAGCTGCTGCACTTAGCCTGGACCATGCGTAAGTTTTTATTTTCTCTTGGTGAAGTATTGAGTTTTGTATGTTTGTGTTAGTTTTTCCCTACATCAAGACATTATTCCAGCAGGGAGCTTCCTAATCATTGTTCCAGTAATTATTACTTACTCACTTATCCTCATTTGCTTTGCAGGATGTGGTTTCACCGACCTCTAAGAGCTGATGACTGGTTGCTTTTTGTGGTAGTTTTTCTTCTTCTGAACATTATATAGTTCTTTTTTGTTTTTCTAAATGAAAGAAAGTAAAGAAACATAGAAATCAAATACATGTTAAAATGGAGTATATGAAATGTTTGTTAGAATAAATGAAAATTAAAATGCCTTAGAAACCTCCCCATAGATATTAAAATGGAGTATATGAAATGTTTGTTTAGCGAACCTTACAAAATATTAGGTTAGGGATCTGCTAAGTGTACTAATTTCATCCACTTACAACGCAACAATTCCTTTTGCAGATAGTGAGTCCAACGGCTCATGAGACTCGCGGATATGTGACTGGCGAAATGTTCAACAGAAAAGGAGAGGTACTTTCTACTCTTTAAACATGAACCCTTTAATATGAACATAGATATTTGGACATGATAGATGATAAAAGTTTGCACATCGTGGGATCAAACTAAAATTGGTAATGTTTTAATCTGAATATAAATGTTTTTGTTGTTTAACATGTGAAACAGCTGGTTGTATCAGTAACGCAAGAGGCTCTATTAAGAGAGGCTAGACCTCCTAAACCCTCCGTCACGTCGAAGCTCTGAATGGCCCCCACCATAAAGTTAATAAACGATTGCGAGTACGATGCCGCCAATAAAAATGTCAAAAACCATTTGGTATCAATCAAATAATGTATCTCCCCTATATATATACATGCTCCATAATTCGATTCTTGTCTTTTCTGCATTTCAGTTTTCACCTTTACTCCCGATAAATTCTCTCTTTTTTTTATTTACCTTCGGTTTGATCTCCAAATACACAATATCATCTATATATATGAATCACAGAATCAAATGGTTGCATAATTGCCAAGAACACCCAAATTTAATCATGGTATTGATTCAGCAATCTCACCGCCTACCAGGGTAAGAAACTAATTAAGAGTAATTAACCAATTAATAATGAAATCTTTATGCCCCAAAAAAAAAATGCACCGTCGAAAATGGAGACTACTGCTAGAGATCCCTTTATCACCGATTGATCGTGGGATATGAACCTTTTCCACCGACCGGAAACGAAGAATCCATAAGATGGACCCCAGGTTCGGTCGTATCGGACCGGTCGGATTTGGATTTTACGACAGGTGAGTGGACCCCAAAAAGGACAGACGTAAGCAGTGACAAAATCTCCTCATCGCCACGTCAGCAACTGACTTCTCCTTCCGAAACGTGTCTCGGCGGCGTCATCCACCCACGTGTGTTCTAGAAGCTCTTCTTCCCCCTCCCCCCCCCCTCATACAAGCCTGAGGGTACGACACATATCCTTTCCCTCTCCTTTATATATTTGACTTTTCTCTCTTTCTTTCCAAGTTTCAAACGCCAAGTTTCAGAGGTAGAGGATTAGGATAGGATCATCCAACAACCCTCCTAATCTCTTTAGTGGCAATTCAAGGTAAATCTAGGATAAGAGCCAATGTTAATTATGTCAGAATTACAGTTGCCTCCAGGATTCCGATTTCACCCTACCGATGAAGAGCTCGTCATGCACTATCTCTGCCGCAAATGTGCTTCTCAGTCCATCGGCGTTCCGATCATCACTGAGATCGATCTCTACAAATACGATCCATGGGAGCTTCCTGGTGATTAAATTATTTCTCTAATCTTTGTCGATTTTGGAATCTAAATCTGAGATCTTCTGCTTACTCAATTTCGTGAAAATTACAGGTTTATCCTTGTATGGTGAGAAGGAATGGTATTTCTTCTCTCCCAGGGACAGAAAATATCCCAAGGGTTCACATCCGAACCGGTCGGCTGGGTCTGGTTACTGGAAAGCAACCGGAGCTGATAAACCTATCGGAGTTCTTAAACCGGTTGGAATTAAGAAAGCTCTTGTTTTCTACGCCGGGAAGGCTCCGAAGGGAGAGAAAACTAATTGAATTATGCATGAGTACCGACTCGCCGACGTTGACCGGTCGGTTGGCAAGAAGAAGAATATGTATTCTCAGGGTATATTATTGGATCTATTCCCATTTCTATTTCCCAATTTTTGTGGTTTGTTTGATTGATCCGACGGTGTTGATTTTGCCAGCTAGATGATTGGGTTCTTTGCCGGATTTACAACAAAAAAGGAGCCATCGAGAAGCGAGGATCACCGCCTCCGATGGTTTACGGCGGAGTCACCGACGAAGTCGTTGAGGAGAAGCCGAGGGTGACAGAGATGGGGATGCCTCCGCCGCCGAAACAGTCGGCGACGGCGAGTGAATTCGTGTATTTTGACACGTCGGATTCGGTGCCGAAGTTGCATACGACGGAGTCTAGTTGCTCGGAGCAAGTGGTGTCGCCAAAGTTCACAAGCGAGCCCAAGTGGAAGGATTGGTCGGCTGTTGGCAATGACAATAATACCCTTGATTTTGGGTTTAATTATATTGATGCCACCGTGGATAACGCGTTCGGAGGAGGGAGTAATCAGCTGTTTCCGCTACAGGATATGTTCATGTACATGCAGAAACCGTATTAGGGATTCCTGCCGTTTAGCTTTTGCGTTCTTGGCAACACGAGACCGTTTATAGTCAATGAGTGTGCCTATTCGCCATTAGATTTGTGTACAGTGTTCGTTTATTTTATAGACCATCAGATTTCAGATAACCTCTAATCGGACGGTGTCGTTGGTTCTTGGATGATGTGTAAGTGTATTACTACTACTGTTAGGTATAGAAACAAATCCACTTTTATTTTGTTTCCGCTTTAACGCTTAAAAGTCAAAAGCTAAAGATATTTATTTCTGCCGTAACCAATTAAAAAAGATTTCTTTTTGCTTATGATTTTTTAGTCGACGAGGCATCGTTGATCAATAAACCGTACGGACGTTTTACAAGTATGAAGTTACTTTGTGAAAGAAGTGAATATATTCAATTCCTTTGAACAGAAGTGTAAATCCAGCTTTCGGTAGGGCAATTAAAGAAAGATGATGCACGGATGATCTGACTTATTATTATTATTAACATATCTCAAGTCTTGAAGAGTAATGGAGACGACTAAAACACTCGAGAAAGTAGAGTAAACTCTGTGTTAGCCATAAAACGAGGCACTGAAACCATGTATGCTCAACTACATCTTACTTTCCATTGTCACTTGTCGGAAAGATAAACTCTTTCACGGAATCCTGCGCTGAAATGATCCTCCGTCTGATCTGCAAATACAAAAATGTCATTTATAAGTAAGAACCTAACCAGAGAGTCCATAAATTGGTTGCAAAATCCGCATTATAATCTCATTGAGGTAGTAAGAAACAAAGAACCATAAAGCAATTGATTAGGTGTTGAAGAGATAATGAAGCATTCAGGACTAAACATTGACGGTAGCAGATCAAACACACAAAAGAGAAATACAAGTAGCCAATTCATTGAAGACTGCTCAACAGCAGATTCTTACAACGTTGATGAGGATAAAGAAGATCCATTTCAATTTGATCAGAAACTGTTTCCCAGAGATCAATTAAGTTGTCTAACAAGTGTTTATCATGAAAGATCAAATTTCAAACCTATCATGTAGCAACTATTAAGAGATCTAACTAATTTCATTTCGAACCTAGTGATTATAACGAGAGAGGGAGATCCAAAATCAGCAACTACCTACGATTCGTTCATCTACAACATCAAGTAAGGTTTCGTGAAGTAATTGGAACTCACAGGATCAAGAGCATTAGGCTCGGGACCGTAATCCGCGGTTAAGAGGAAGTAGGTTACAACAGCAGTCGCCACCATAGTCGTTCTTCTCACGACCTTGTCAATTTGGGGATTCATCTCCAGAGACCCAAATACCTGAAACTCATTTCTGTGTTTTAAAAAGGCAACAATACTATACGTTTTCCCCCACTAAAACGACACGCAGTCCCAAATGGTAAAAATGCGTGCCGTTTAATTTTCTTCAAATATGGGCCCATTAGAGGCCCAAACATTACATTTTTTCAGAAAACCTTCACGGCGTCGATTTAATTATCTCGGCTGCTACGTTCTCTCAGGTGCGTTGATAGAGAGAGAGGAAGAGAGATCTCATTTTGGGCGGTTGAAAAGCTTTGAAAATGGAGAAATCAACCTCCACGCCTACTCAAATCACTGAACCTCCTCCTCCTCCTCCTCCTCCTCCTTGTGCTACTTCATCTCTTCCAGCACAAGGAGATCTTCCTCTTCCTACAACCGCAGATCAGAGATCAGCTGAGTTACCTTCGCTCGCTGTGGACTTGGATAGCTCGCCGGCGCCTCAAGTACCTGCGCCTCCGTCGACTGTTACAACGGATCCGTCGTCTCGAGGAAGAAAGCGAACGCTGGAAGGGAATCTTCAGATCGAGAACTCAAACTACTACAAGATGCGACTCCTTCTCAAAGATCTTCGCCCTCACGTTCTCGAGGTACTAACTTTTTTCACTTTTTCAGATGCACTTGTGATGAAGATTCCACCAACTCTTTTATTTGTGCTATAGGTTTTACGAACTCCAGACTTCAGGAACTGTAAGGCAGCTATCGAGATTCAAGAGAGTAAGCTTTTACACTACTGATTTCTTTTGGTATCCCAATTTTACAAATTCCCAACTCTTTTTGGTTCTGAGTCCTTTGAAATTATGCTGTTTGCAGAGATGAAGCTTATGCTTCAACTGTACCAAGAGATGATTGGTGAATCACCCAAACGTGAGAAAACAGCTAAGACCGAGTCCTTATCCAACGGAAAGGCCATTTATCAAACACCTCAGACTACTACTATTACTGAATTGAAATCATCTGAGACAAGCTACGTCCAAACTGAGAAGCACAACTCTAATGGAGATGGTGTCAAAGTGGGAGATACAGTGGTCGGAGGATCTGCGTTTGGCTGGAACTTCGTAACCTATGAAGGCACGGAACCTGTATACGCTGGAATGTCTAAGGAAGATTACAGAAGCTCTCATCCAATTATCCAAGCGGAGGCAGGGGTTGAATTACTCAACACATTATAAGCTTTCTACATCTGTTTTGGAGTCTGTATAATGTACACTTTGGTATGTGTACATCCCAAGCTCTTATGTATCAACTGAAACAATGGATTAGCTTCAATGTTGTAGGTTCAATTAGTACAATGTTTAACATCTAAAAAATGAGTAAGCCTTTAGTTACAGTGGAAGGTGAAATCTTTTTCGCTTCAAGGTTGGATCCTTCAATAAGTACGATTTGGGATTCCTTCTCCATTCCCAGGACAGCGAGAGCAACAGACTGGAGATACAATGCAACATACCACACAGGAGATATGCCTTGACATGTCATTGCATCATCCAAAGCTTCTTTTCCCGAGTTACTCATTAGGTAACTTAGACTGCGCCTTGCAAAGACTGTTGCAGAGATCATTCCCAAATCAAGAAACTGGGCCAAAATTTATAGACGGACATTGTCAACTAAGGGAGTAAGGTCTTGCTACGGATTTAAGTGCGACAAAAGACAGACCTGCGTGTAAAACTCAATGGCTTTACTAAAGTCTTTCCGTCTAAATGCAATATCACCTTTTCTCTTCGAGTTTTTTACTGCCTCTTGCATCTGGTCCGTCCACAGAAACGAAAGCTGCACTTACACATTTCACATAAAACCATGAAGAAGCCTTTCATAGGATGGGAACCAGAAGGGTTCTAACATCCAAGTGATACAACAGTTTATATAACCAATAAACCTTACCTCTTCATCGTCTTTGTATCCAATTTTATCCAAGATCTCAAGCATAGCAGTCAGGTCTTTTCTTGAACAAGCCTTACCAAAAGGAGACGGAGGTGACACAAAAGTACCACTCTGAGGCAGGAACATAAGACGGAACCTGTGTGTCTTTCTGAAGAGATATCAGTGCAGCGAACACAGATTCTATGTTTGGTCGCTCACGAGCTTCGTATTGAAGACCCCGAGATGCCAGAAGTACTAACTTTGTGACATCAATGTTGGAAAATTGTCCCTCCAAGCAAGAATCAGTTAGAGTCTGAAGATTTCTGTCTCGAATCAAATCAAGGGCCTAAACACACAAGAAAAGGAGATCAATTAGTGAAGAGAAATCAAGAAACAATATAAGTAGCTACCACGGAGATGGACACTTACATGGCTAGGAGGAATATGCTTTCCGGTGAGAAGATCAAACAGAAGAGTGCCAAAGCTGTAAATCACACTCTCTGCTGTAATTCTCCCTGTAACAACACACTTAATCTCAAGGTACAAAACGTTGGAAAAATATGACCTATGAGGAGAGGGCAAATCAATTTCACCAGTTCGTAGATACTCGGGAGGGGCAAAAGCAAGATTTGTGCTGTAACTTTTCCCATCCCGACTATTCTTCATTAATCCAAATGTTGAAAGTCTTGGATTGCATTCCTTTTAAGAGATCCACAAACGCGTCAGTGGAGGAATATAGCATAACACAAGACATGGTTTCTCAGAAAAGAGTTTAGTTTGAGTAATTTACCTCGTCAAATAAAACTCTGTAAGGATTGAGATCATGATACAGCGGGCGTCCTTTGTTGCTACAGTATTCAAGAGCATACTGAGATGTATAAGACAACCCTAAGTCGCATCACCCATTTCATTGGCTGTGTTTCCCCTGGTAGATAAATAAAAAAAGTGTTAAAACAAATCTAAAAAGAGCATCAAAACATTTTTGATCAAAAGGGCTTACAGTTGTTTGGCTTAAGTCTCATTAGGCATAAACTCAGCCACAAGTAACCTCTCACCGCCTTCACAGCAGCAACCAAGTAAATTGGCCATTCTTTTGCTGCGTAGCTGACCAACCGATCTTGCTTCTTCCTGTAAACATGAATATGCAAAGTTAAGAGAAATGAGAATTGGCATTAGATGAACTGAAAGATGCAAAAATCATACAAGGAACTGGTGTGGATCAGGCCAGGCTGTTCCGGAAAAGCGCTTGATAGCAATCTTCATATGATTCTCCAATTTCCCTTTGTAGACAACATTTGGAGCTGTATCTCCATGTTCAGATATAACATTCTCCAAAGCGAAACCAGAGGTGGCGATCTTAAGCTGTTGTAGTGTGTATTCACGAAAAGACTGGCACATCTGTTACCTCACTATTCCCTTCGTTTTCTGTATTTAGAAAAAGAAAAAAGGATTAAAAGAAAACAGCCAAACCCAGAAAAAAAGGGAGCCAAACAGAGACGTCACCAATATGTGGGGATTCAAGAGCAGCAGTATTGTGTAATGACGAATTCAGACACATTTACAAATCTTAGAGCTTTGACCTCCCATCGATTGTTTTGTTTCAATTAAGGTAACAGCGATAATTCCTGGAAAACAAGGAGAGATATCACTCAAAGGTTCAAATTTGAACATGACAGGATTTGGTATTAGAAACGGGTCGATGACAGTGGAGACATACTTTTCGATGTTCGTATCAATGGAATCCCTATTTCTCGCAGTAGCTAGCTAGTAGCTACGATTTCAAATCAACCAATTTCTCTATAAATTTCTCGATACCCAGAGGATAATAAGGGGATGTTATTGGTTTTGTGATTCTTAAAGAGTTATAACTTTTTAAAAGTTTAATGTTATTCAACCTTTAGCAAAGTCATATGTTATTGGTTCAATATTTATAAAAAGTTGTTAAAAATCGTTATTTGATTAACAAAAACTTTAACTAACTTTTACATTATACTGAAGTTTATTAAAGTTTAATGTTATTGGTTGATTGATTTTTAAAAAATTTGTTCATCTCAAACAACTTTTATAGACTTTCAAAATATTACATGTTAGGGTGATATTTTTAAAGATTTTGAGTGAGAATATGTGAAATATTTTAAGATTCACTTAAAAAATTTTAAACTCTGTAATCCTAATAGTCATTACAATTATACATAAATCTTAATCCAATAACACCCCCTAAAATTTAGTCAGATCACAAGTTTGAATTACACAAATTTCTATAAGAACTTGCCTTTTCTTTTGTTAAAGGGTTTGAGAAGAACTTGCTTTTTCAGTCAATATGTACGACAAGTCTTTAAATATTATGGTTGGATTGATTGATTCACCGTTCACGTACAAAAATTTGGGGTTTTTTTCGGGGAAAAAAATTATAGAAATAGAAAGTTTATAAAAAAAATTGTGGACGTGAAAACAAGTGGTATCTCTTTAAACACTTTCTAACTGGCCTCTATATGGGCTTTTCTTACGCTCAATTTCAAAGCTCTCAATAAACCAATATTATCGCAAAACGTTTTGACAATCATATGATTTTTTTGGTTGTCCTCATGTCATCTCGATGCAATGGTTTATTTTGGCCAAATCATTGACTTCATAATGATAAAATCTGTAATTTCTGATAATGCAAGATTACGAACTCGAAAGGCTAGTTGCTATTTTCCCGCTAAATTCTAATTAAATCCGCACCAAAAAAAGCAAAGTCTACGCCCTACGGCCAATTGTGAGGATAGAAAAAGTCAAAATTTTAATAAAAACAAAGAAAACATGTACATCATGAACCCTCAACTCCCCCCAATGATGGCCGGAACAAACTTCACCACATGTGCTTACATACACACATAGATACATGTGTATGCGTCAATAAAATATAGAGACCCTCTAATATATCTAATCAAGTAAATATGGCTACAACGTGACAGCATCAAAGTCTTCTTGGTTTTAAGACGTGACCAGCCTAACGACCCAACCAAACTTACTTGTTTCTTCTTCTTCTCACCCTCTAAAACCCCCTTACCTGCCCCTACTTTCAGATCATCAAACCCGAATTTCGAGCAGACAACATGGTATGTTCCTACATCTCACTTTATCAATCTGGTATTGCCAATCATGTAATGTGCTGTGATCATATAAGTTGACTATGTGTGTGTGTGATTTTGCAGGCTAATTCAGCGTCTGGGATGCACGTTAATGATGAGTGCAAGCTCAAATTCTTGGAGTTGAAAGCAAAGAGGAATTATAGGTTCATTGTGTTCAAAATTGATGAGAAGGCTCAGCAAGTTATGATAGACAAGCTCGGGAATCCAGAAGAAACTTACGATGATTTCACCAGATCTATTCCCGAGGACGAGTGTCGATATGCTGTCTATGACTTTGATTTCACCACTCCTGAGAATTGCCAGAAGAGCAAGATCTTTTTCATCGCATGGTACAGCTCCTTGCATGGTACAGTTTCTTTTTCATGATTTGGAAATGTAAAATTTGCTATAATTGAGACATGCATTTTGCTTCAGGTCACCTGATACATCAAGAGTAAGGAGTAAGATGTTGTATGCAAGCTCAAAGGACAGATTCAAGAGGGAATTGGATGGGATTCAAGTTGAATTGCAAGCAACAGATGCTAGCGAGATGAGCATCGACATCATCAAAGGAAGAGTCAATCTCTGAATAGAACTTACCGCATCTTTATTTGCTTCAGTCAAATTCATATGTTCTGCTATCGTTTTCTCGTTTTCTTGGGGTTTTCCGTTTTATTTCTTTGTTGCTATTTGTATTTTCTGTGATTCAAGGTCTCACCTCTTCTTTTTTTTTTGGGAATGTAATCATCACAATAATAGTAAATTATTTTGCTTCTCTAAAAAAGTTGTCAAAAAATTAAGCAACTAGTTGACGATAATGAACTAATGATGCAGATAAACATACCTCACGACTGATTTATCAGAAAATCCTCGTAATTTAAGGGTTTTGTTAGCCAATTGGTGAATGGATACTTTCCTTTAAAAGTCTTTGACATCAAAGCATATTCCATAGCTTTGTCCTGCATAGAATTAAAACCAAAAAAAAACACAAATCAGCTCAGAATAAACCAGAGAACGATATCACAATCTTGCGAATTGCTGCATGCATGCCAAACATTCACTATGAGATTCATACAATTTAGTATATTAGCAGTGCCAGTGAAAGCATGTTAACCCAAAATGAAGCAGCAGAAAAGAATCAGCATCACATGCACCTTCAGTTCTCGGTAAGATCTTTGTGACTTAGAAGATTCGCTTTCTTGTCCATGAGTTTCTTTCAAGAATAGCTCCAGTAACCGTCGTCTAGAAGAAAAAAAAAAGAATATGATATCAACTAGAAATAAGCAAGGTGATGTGCGAGTGACAAGGCTCCTTCCCTTACTTGCATATAGATGATTGAGTAGATGGATACAGAGCTCTTTTAGCTGAGGTGCCTTGCTTTCTACCGGTTGTTCCAAGAATAACTTCATGTAAGCCAGAATGGTTCCAACACAAGGAATACCTAAGAGAATAAATACATTGTCATCTAGTCAGAAAGAAAGAAAAGACAAATGTGTCATGTGATGAAGAGTTAAGAGCGTTTGAAAATTAACCCGCATGTCAAGGTAGCTTGAGCAGTTTCTGAATGCTGAAACTCTGATGGTGGTACAGGGGCTACAAAAAACAGTGGCTGAAAAGGAATTAGAACAATGTATGCAAGTAAGAAGTAACTAGAGCAATCTATTGGTAGAAAGCAGGTAATGAACCTTGTTCAAACGGAAGGAAGCCAGAAGCTCATCTGATAATGGAAGGATCCTCTCATACAAAGAAGTTCGTAAGTGATCAGCCAAAGAAAAATTGTCAGGAGAGTGCAGAGATTGTCCTACAGTGATGGTAGAAATATAAAGAGGCTGGAGGAATTGGGAAAGCAGTGCCCCTTGAACTCCAAGAACATTCCATCGAGCAATCTTATCTGAACAGCTAACAGAGAGTGTAGTTTCACCGCGACCAGGCTTTCTTTGAACCATATCTGTTACTCGTGAGGCATTAACTGAAAAGGAGACATCCAAAGTGAATTGATACCAACAGCAGTGTAATCCGCTATGCTCCATATGCTAAATAAGAGGAATGTAAGCGGAGAGGACATTCGATGCTATTACCTATCTCTGGAACATCAGAATGTCCTGACGAGCAAATGTCAGAACGTTTATCTACTTGTATTGATGGAATCGTTTTTAGTGCATACAAGGGTGAACTAGTAGAAGCATAGCCACCTACAACATGACAAACATATCAATGCCACATTAAGGACATTCTTGAAACTAAGAACGAATTTTATTTTTTTTAAGGAGGGAAATTACATGGCAATTGAGAAATGTACATATGCAAGTGGCATCCAGATTTGAGCTTGTATTTGACTTCTCCAGGAATGTTTGGGTCTAACTCTAGTATTGAACTAGTTTGGCAATCATTTTTCTGACGCTTGGCTACATTACATGAGTGTCTCTTATCGGAAGTCCCTTGCATCCGGTGAATCTCTGAATAGAAGAACCTGGAGCTTTGGATATCTGCTTCGATAAGCAGGAAAAAAAAAAAAAAAAAAAAGAGTTGAGGAAGCAATGAGTGAGTGAGAAGAACCTCATCAAAGCTCTTCTGGCGACAACTTCGGCATGAGAATCGTTAACAATGTCCCCACGGGGACTGAGCAGCACACAAACCCTAATTGCTCAAAATTGAAACCAAACCAAAAAAAAAAAAGAGAGTAGACCTTGGGAAGGAGAAGAGACGAAGAAAGCGGATAGCACGGTGACTTCACGTCCCTGAGGTTTTGCCCTTCTTCGGAAGAGAGGTATAAGCTGAAACAACCTTCTCCGAAACTATCTCTCTCCAATCGCTGCAAAATCCTCCCTCCTCCATTTACTAGGACGAAAGAAAAGGGACCAGTTTTTAAGTTGATTAGCAAAATTTAAATTAATTAAATAAAATGGGATAAGCACAGACACTTAGACACACATAGGCTTGTTTTAAAAAGAAGAAGCAAGCATATTAATCTCACTTGCTTACGTCTCTCCCAAATTCAAATTCCTCTGCTTAACCAATCCTTGATCGAAGTCAATATTCAAATCGATCCGTGAGATCTCGCTCCACTGATTTACAGAATTGTACTCTCATGGGCGGCGATTGTGTGATAAAGCTGGTAAGATTACTCAGATTTTGCTTCATCTATTTTGGTGACAAACGCGATTTGATTTGATCGAATTCAGAGAGAGAATCCGAAGAGGCGAAGGGAGACGGTTTACGTCGGATGTGGAGCTGGATTCGGCGGTGATAGGCCATTGGCGGCTCTCAAGCTGCTTCAGAGAGTTGAAGAGCTTAACTATCTTGTACTCGAGTGCTTAGCTGAACGAACTTTGGCTGATCGGTGGCTGTCTATGGAATCTGGCGGTGACGGTTACGACCCTCGTGGTATGTTTCCCAACTTTGGAGGTTTATTGATATTGAAATTATCATCCAGTGGTTTCTAGGGATGTTTTTATAACTTCAAAATCAGCCATTTGTCTGCTGTTTGTTCCAGTTTCAGAGTGGATGCATTTGTTACTACCTATGGCTGTGGAGAAAGGCACTTCTATCATCACTAACATGGGTGCAAGTAAGTGCTTTGTAAGCCCTTCTTTTTTTCAATGTTTTTCTTTTCACCTGAATTATCCTCTTTTGTCGTTATAGTTGATCCCTCTGGGGCTCAGAAGAAAGTTCTCGAGGTAGCCACTGAATTAGGGCTCACAGTTTCCGTGGCTGTGGCTCATGAGGTGCATTTTCAAACAGGTACTAGCAACTTTTTATCATACCTGGGAGATATAGTTAGTGTTTTGAAACCATTAGAAGTGTGTCTAACCCTTTTCTTTGAATCTTGTCTAGGCTCGGGATCATCTTTTGGCGGTCAATATTGCTCTTCAGGGGTAGGATTCTGGTTCTCTAACTCCTCATTATATGTGTCAGTGGTATATTATCGGCTAGTGACAATTGTTTTGATAGACTAGAGAAGATATGTACACATGGTTATGTCTACTTTGAAGGACTGTAGGTTACTTGTTACGAGAGTGAAGTGTTTTCAGATTACAATGTTTTGTTGAGCTTCCTCGTGAGATATGTGTTATTCTCCTTGTTGAAGGGTACTGGCGCTTATCTTGGAGCAGCTCCTATTGTTGAATGCCTGGAGAAGTACCAACCAGACGTGATAATTACTTCAAGAGTTGCTGATGCCGCCTTATTTTTAGCACCTATGGTGAGGACTTGTTATTTTTACTTCGCCCTTTGGCTTGAATTAGATTCAAGAGGCTTTCCTGTTTTGTGATTTAATCTGTTCATTTCCTTCTTGCATGGTTAGGTCTATGAACTAGGCTGGAATTGGAATGATTTGGAGCTGCTAGCTCAGGGAACTCTTGCTGGCCACCTTCTGGAGTGTGGTTGTCAGCTCACTGGTGGATACTTCATGCATCCAGGTACATTTCACATTTACTGGCTCAGGTACTGCTGTCTTTCATTATCGGTATGGTCATTTCATTCTTCAATGATCTGTAGGGGACCAGTATAGAGACATGCCTTTCCCTCTCCTCCAGGATTTATCACTTCCTTATGCAGAAATTGGCTATGATGGAAAAGTATGTGTATCAAAGGCTGAAGGTAGTGGTGGAATTTTAAATGCCTGTACTTGTGCCGAGCAACTTCTATACGAAATTGCTGATCCTAGCGCCTACATTACACCTGATGTGGTAAGTTAGAGGTACGAAAAATCTAGAAGAAATAACTACAACAACAATGGAACCAGTCAATTTGAAAACCTTCTTTGTAGGTAATTGATATTCGCGACGTTTCTTTCCTTCCCCTGTCTGACAGCAAAGTACAGTGCAGTGGAGCAAAACCATCTGCTAACACTGCTGTGCCTGAGAAACTCTTGCGGTTGATTCCAAAGGTTGTTTATCATAGAAAATGCTGGTAACATTAGATTGATACTAAAGAGCAACCTAAGGTTGGTTCTATAATTCGTACTTTCTTTGCAGGAGTGCGGTTGGAAAGGATGGGGAGAAATATCTTATGGAGGACATGGATCTATTCAACGTGCTAAAGCTTCAGAGTTTCTGGTGTGTCTATCGTTGAAATTTCTATGAAGTAGTAGCATTATTTAGCAGCCCTAGTTTTGCTTGAAATGGCTCCTTATGGTGCCTGGAATTGGATTTTCATGTCTTATAAAGTGTTTTTTTTTTTTCAGGTTCGGTCTTGGATGGAAGAAACCATTCCTGGTGTCAACCACTGCATTCTTTCTTATGTGATTGGGCTTGATAGCTTGAAGGCGGCAAGCAGCGACACTGAATCATCTTGGCAGTCATGTGGAGATATTAGATTACGTATGGATGGTCTTTTCAAACTGAAGGAACATGCGGTCCAATTAACGAAAGAGTTTACTGCTTTATATACAAATGGACCAGCTGGTGGTGGTGGAATTAGGTAATTCCTTCACGTTGATGTTTGCTCAAAATTTCAGCTATATCTCAATCCAATGCTTATTGTAGCATTACAATAGTTATCAGATCCTGTTGATTTGAGACATCTTATGACTAGGGGCTTGACAAATACTTAATTATCTGTAAGTTAGAGCATGTTTCTGTCTTTATATCTGATTATGCAGACTGATGATCTTTTTCTTGGTAATCTCAATGTATTGAAACTAGATATTTGTTAAAATAGAGCATGAGAGATTCTGGATGGTCTTTTTGGTTTGACTTGACTGCTTGTAATTAAATGCAATTATGCAGTACCGGACACAAGATGGAGATTGTTCTTGAAAAGCGTTTGGTATGTCCCCTGTATCACGAAGTTGTAACTAATATAGCCTTGCATAAATAAATTTCCCTCGGCTTCTGATGTTATGTGTTTGGTTATCCAGGTCAGTCGTGAATCTGTAATGTGGAAAACTGGACTTCAGCACACCAACATATCAGAGTCAGAGACACGAGAGAAAATTCAAAAGGTTTGTGAGAAAGTACTTGTTCAAATCAGTTAGTTCCCTTGTTGAGAGTTTTAAGAGTCATATATGGTATTTGAAAGCTGTAAATGTGAAAGAAATCTAACATGTGCACTTGTATTAACACCTTGGAATTGCTTCCATTTGTAGATCCCTAAGGAAAATCAAAATAACCATACAACGAGAGGCGATCAATGGGGTGGTTTACGTGGATTTCAACACTCTCCAGCTCCATCTGGCCAAAAGATCCCACTATACTCTGTTGCTCATAGCAGGGCAGGGGATAAAGGAAACGACATAAACTTCTCAGTAATCCCATATTATTCCCCAGATATCGAGCGACTGAAACTCATCATTACTCCTGAATGGGTAAAACATGTGATGTCAGTTCTGTTATCAACCTCTTCGTTTCTGGAAATGGATGCAAAAGCAGTCGATGAAAATGTGTCAGTAGAGATATATGATGTTAAAGGCATTCATGCTTTGAATGTTGTGGTACGGAACATATTAGATGGTGGAGTCAACTGTTCCAGGAGAATTGATCGACACGGAAAGACAATCTCAGACCTCATCTTGTGTCAAGAAGTTGTGTTATAAGACTACTTTTACTTTACAGATCAGAATTTTCTATTCGAATATTGTTTGGTAATGTTAATGAAATAAGAGGAGACTTGAACTACACTATGCAATTCTATAGAGATGATGCAAAAGGAAGGAAGGAAGGAATCGACTTAGTGGTGCTTCACTTTCTATTCATTAAAATTACTTTAATTTACAACTGGATGTCTTGATAGATACGCATACAGATAAGCTAATGTAAAAAAAGCATATTTTAGAATAATAATAAATTTGCAAAGTTGGGTTGTTATATTCCTTTTTGCAGGTCTTTGAGACATCTGACATGGTTTGCACCACCTCAGAGACAGTTGGCTTAAAGTAAGATCCCTGAATGGGTTGAAATTGTCAGAAACCACAACCCTTCTTTTGCTCAACTCCAATCACTTTTGCCACCCAATTTTATCTGGTTCCTCCGTTACAACCTCCCAATTGCAACAAGCTTTCGTATAAAAGAGGACAGAAATTTCGCTGGTTCCTCCTTTTTCTGAGGTAACCAAATCTTAAATTTCCCTTCTTGTGGGTTTCCTTCTTTAATTGTTTCCTCAGATGACCTCTTGATCTCATTAAAAGTAAAATTATATCTGATTCATTCAGGATCTTGGAGAAGGAAACAAAAAAAAAGAAGAGAAAAAAGATAAAAAGGAAAAAAAAATGTCTTTCACAGGAACTACCGACAAATGCAATGCTTGTGATAAGACAGTGTATGTGGTGGACATGTTGTCCATTGAAGGAATGCCTTACCACAAGTCTTGCTTCAGGTGCACCCATTGCAAAGGAACCCTTCAGGTGCACCATTTCTTGTTACATTTTGTGTTTAGATCTTCTTTGATCGTTTTGTATTCCGAACATAGAAACAATGTTTTTGTGTTGATGGTAGATGAGCAACTATTCCTCCATGGACGGTGTCTTGTACTGCAAGACTCATTTTGAGCAACTCTTTAAGGAATCTGGCAATTTCAGCAAAAATTTCCAACCAGGTTCATATTATAACATCGAATCTCTTTTATCTTTATTTGTTTGAATCATCATCTTATGATTGAAACATGTTTCTTTCTTTTCTCAGGAAAAACCGAGAAGCCTGAGCTGGTACGTTTCATAGATTCTCGCTACAACCTTTCATTTTCTTTCTTTTATGATTGACAAATAGGATTAGGATCTGAGTAATTTGACCGTATTGATAATGTAAACATTACAGACTAAGACTCCCAGCAAGATATCTTCTGCTTTCTGTGGAACACAAGACAAGTGCGCCGCTTGCGACAAAACTGTTTACCCTCTTGAAAAGGTTAGCGTTTGCATCTGCATATGTTCTTCGCCCAAATAATGAAACCTCTGACTAGTCCAAATATTTACCATCAGGTCCCTAACTTTAAAACTAACAACAACAAAAAGTCCCTAACTTTTAATTTGTACATTGTACCCGAATTCCAATGAACTGGTCTTGTAGAAACACGAAATTTTGCTCTTTGAGTTCCCCTTGGTTTTTCTTTTTGTCTGTTTCGAATCAATAAAATCTTGATTTTTGGTTTGGTTTGATTTGGTTTAGTTTTACCCTGGGTTCGATTTCAGAAAGTTATTTTGGTTTGGTCCAATAAAGTGTGGAATCAATCGGTTTAATAGGAAATTTTAGTTCAGTTAAGTCCGGTTTAATTTGGCTAGCTAATGGTTTCTGTGATAAAACGTTAGGTGCAAATGGAAGGAGAATGCTTCCACAAGACATGTTTCCGGTGCGCTCACGGTGGCTGCACGCTGACTCACTCGTCGTACGCCTCCCTAGACAGCGTTCTGTATTGCCGGCATCACTTTAACCAACTGTTCATGGAGAAAGGAAACTACGCTCACGTGCTCCAATCCACCAACCACCGTCGTACCGCCTCAGGTAACACTCTTCCGCCGGAGGCTACCGAAAACATCGCCGTCGAGGCCAAGGAAGAGAACGGCGTTTCAGAGTCTTGAAAAACTATGTTGGCGAGTGTTGAGTGAGTGATTGAATATATGTTGCGGGGGGGGAATATTTGATTTCATTTGTAATGAGTTGTTTCCATATCAAGACATGATTTTTTTTTTCTTTTTTCGGATTCGTCCGTTATACATTATTATTTACACAAGAAGAAAGCAACAATTTGATTTTCCAGAGTGTGATTATGAAATATCATTTTGTAATCCTGATTTGTTAGAATTCCTAGACTCTAATATGTGATATCGATCGAGGTTTGAATTGGAAGTTGTATTTTTCATTTATCTGATATATAGTTCAAGAGTAGAGTTTTATTATATACTTGGGTTAAGAAAAAAAATACAGATGATGTTCTTTTAGTTGCTGAGGATGATGATATAAAAGAATGACAATCGAATATAGCAACTTGTGAGGCCCAACTCAGTTGTTAACCAACGGGATCCTCTTCCTCTTCTTGTGCTTGATGCCGTCCTTGCATTCTTGGGAACGGGAGCGTCAACATTGGCGGCGTTAACCCGGGGAAACCAACTCGGAATCTGCTTGAAAAAAGATAAACATGGGGTCAAACCAAAACTACAAGAATGACAAAACTTGGGTGGAATGCTTAATTACCTCCTCTTCATGTTCTCGAGTAGAGAGATGCGTGATGAAATTGTTAAAGTCATCACAAGTAAGGTCATCGCACACAGCGCAAACACATAAGGCAGATTCACCCGTTCAACTGCACTTATACTCCTCTGGATCTGTGAAAAAACAATATTAGCTAAGCTAGTAGAGCAACAAGACAAGATACTGAGAGATGAGGACACAGACACACACACACCTGCCAGAGGTAAGTTAGGCCAGAGGATACTTGCATCAGCGTAAATAATGTTGCACCCAAACTCATGTAGCCGTCTAAAAGAAAAGTTTCCTGGAGTGGATATGACCATTATATTAGCGCTAGGTTCAACGGAACCAAAACAGCCATGGATACACGACATCATGTCTCCGCGACCTGTTTCAGAAAATAAAGACTTGAGACTCTCTCTCTAATAATCGCATTAATTTAGAGCAAAGGAATAAGGATGACAAGATGATACTAACCGAAGGGGCCGCTATGCAGAGAGATACCAGTGGAAAAGACAGCTTCAAGGGTCTTGGCAGGGACTTCTGCGAGTATGCAACGGCAGTTATGGTGATAGGACCAGTGTAGCCTAACTTCCTCAAAAACAGTTTTATACATGCACCCACCCGAAGAGCATCACAGTCATCGGGAACCGGACTCAGCTTTATGTCCCAAAAGACATATACTGCTTCCTCCTTCCTAGGCGACTCCATCATTCTTTAATCTAGAACGGAAAGATAAATTGACACGGTTAAAGAACCGATAGAAAGAGAGGAACACTGACGTAACCGTCGTGAGAGATAAGCATAGTAGGTTGGATCTAGATATCGACTAGGATTAAGAATGGGCTTCTGTCTATTGCTTCTCTCATATTTATAGCAAAAGATTTGACATTATTGAGAAAAGGAAATTTCCTTTTTTTCTTTTACCTAAAATAAAAGGAAACTCTCAAAAATGGGAAGTATGTTATGATATGACAGAGTTCCGCTTTACAGTTTATTTTTTAAGAAAAATAAATTCTTTTTTTTTCCCTTAACTAATAAAAACAGGAAAATCTCAAAATAAAACAATTTCCTTTTTTTTCTACCACCAATCCACGCTTTATCTTCTTTATTTCTTGTTGTGACTTCTTTATCCTCAATTGGATGAGACGATCTTGGTCCAACAACAAATTGTTTTGGATTGATGATGCTCTTTATATTGACCAAAAACAAATGTTCTCAAATATGACTGCGACCTTATTTGGTTCTTCTTATTCGTTAAATATATTGCTCCGGACGTAGCCTTAAGGTACAAAGATAAATGATGCATATATATATGTCAATCTTTTTATAAATTTCATCTAAAAAAAGGCACACTTCTGTATTTCTCTCTAGTTTTTTTTCTCACACCACACACATTATAAGATACATAATCCTTCCTATATTATGCAATAACCATATGTGATCACAAGTCAAGCATGGCTTCTTCCAATAACTCATTTAGAATCAATTCACTAGTCTCAAAACCAATGCACTCAAGCATGAGTTCTTCCAACTATGACAGGAGAAGAAGCACTTTGAATTTCCTCCGTCTCCCTTGTAAATTAGATTTAAATCCAAGTAAAATCCTAATCGTACTTCGTTTTCTTATTGTAAGAAGAGAAAACAAAACCTAACAATACACTGTTTTGGAGTAGCCGTTCAAAGATAAAATATATACATGCTTTAAAATCTAAATTTAATCCAAAAAATAAATAAACATCTGTTTCTCTGGTTTTTTATCTCACACCACACACATTAAAAGACAAATGAATCATATTACATATCTTCTTAACTATATTAGGTCCGAGAGCAAAAAAGCCAGATCCTCTGTTCTAAATTTAGCAACTTGTGAGGCCCAACTCAGTTCTTTGAAGAGCAAAAAAAACTATCATTCCGGAAGGAGAGCATCAACATTGGCTTTAACCAGGGGAAACCATTTTGGAAGCTGCTTGAAAAAAAAGATAAACATGGGGGTCAAATTTAGGCAAACAAAACTACAAGAGAGAAAGGGAAACTTGGCTGGAATGCTTAATTACCTCCTGTTCATGTTCTTGAGAAGAGAGATGCGTGATGAAATTGTTTATGTCTTGGCCAGCAAGTTTATTGCACACAGCGCAAGTCCACAAAGCAGATTCACTCGTTTGGCTGGCAGAGGTAAGATTTGCGAGAAGGTCTCTAATAAAGTTGTATCCATACTTATCTAGCCCCTACGAAGAATAGAGATGTTCTGTGGAAAAGAGAATATGACTATTATATTAATGGGAGATGGATTTATAGAACAAAGACTTGAGACTCTCTCTAATCATACTCCAATCATATCCCATTAATGAATAAGGATGACAAGAAGATACGGGGCCGCTATGAAGAGAGATTCCTGTGGAAAATACCGCTTCAAGGGTCTTAGGAGGGACGTCTGATAGTACGCCAACGGCAGTTATGGTGATAGGACCAGAGTAGCCTAACTCTCTCAAATACCGTTTTATACATGGACCCACCCGACGAGCATCACAGCCATCTGGAACCGGACACATCTCTATGCCCCAAAACACATATACTGCTGCCTCCTTCCTAGGCGACTCCATCATTCTAAACTTTAAACCTAACCTAAATTTGGATCCCGATATCGACTAGGGGTTGAGAAATAAAATAAAAAACCAAATGCCAATAATATATATATATATAGGGTTCATAATGGGCTTCGTTTTAATGGGCCTACAGTTTTTATTCATTAGGTAAGCAAGGGTGTTTTCGTAAATTTGTCTGAAAACGGGAAAATAATCCATAGAAGGCGGCTATGATGTCTGGTTGGCGAGAAACTAACTGAAAAGGAGGAGAGAGAAAGTATTGTTGATTGACTGGGAAATTTGAAGAGACGAGAAAAAAATATCTGTTTGAAGACGAGCCACTACTCTGTTTCTTTCCGCCATCCTTTCTTAGATGGTTGGTTAGACGCCGAATTTTAAAGTAAGTAGCTTTTTGATTCGCCATGGACTTTGCGTGTAATCCGATTTTATTTAATGGTGGGGATGTTGCCACTTACTGCTTCCCAAATCGATTGATAAGTCCCAAAGGAATCAACTCTTGGATTTTGGATTCTAAAGTGAAGAGGAATGTGACTTTAAATGCAAGGTTTTATGGAAGTTATTTGCATCCTAGAAAATCAATACTTGGCAATGCCCGCCAAGCTGATTATATCCCTTTTCGATTTCGGTTAAGTTGTCTAGGTAATGATCGAATTGGAGATTCTTCTGATGAAAGTGATTTGAAAGAAGAAAAAGTGGAAAACCAAACTGATAGTTTGGAGGAACTCAAGGAGCTACTACAAAAGGCTATTAAGGAATTGGAAGTTGCTAGACTCAATAGTACCATGTTTGAGGAAAAGGCTCAGAGAATATCAGAAACAGCCATTGCTCTCAAGGACGAAGCGGCTACTGCTTGGCAGGACGTTAACAAAACCCTCGATGTCATTCGTCATACTCTTGATGAGGAATCTCTTGCTAAAGAAGCTCTTCAGGAGGCTACAATGGCATTATCTCTTGCTGAAGCTAGGCTGAAGGTTGTTGTCGAATCACTTGAAGCAGGTGCTGAGAATAACACTCCACAAGTGTCTCAAGAGACTGAGAAAACATATGATGTTCAAGGTAAACAAGATGCTCTTTTAGCTGCTAACGATGATATAAAAGAATGCCAAGCGAATTTAGCAACTTGTGAGGCCCAGCTGAGTTGTTTGCAGAGCGAAAAAGACGAGCTGCAGAAGGAAGTGGACAAGTTGAATGAGTTTGCAGAGACCATACAGATCAAGGCGTTGAAAGCCGAGGAAGATGTCGCAAATATTATGAAGTTGGCTGAACAAGCTGTAGCATTTGAGCTTGAGGCTACTCAGCGTGTTAATGATGCAGAGATTGCTTTGCAGAGAGCAGAGAAGTCTCTCTCCATTTCTCAGATCGCAGAGGAAACTCAGGGCCAACTCTCGGATGAAGAAACTTCTGTCGAGGATGAGGTGGTACTCTCAAGTAATACTGAAGACGTTAGCCATCAGGTTGAAAAAGAATCACCTAAAGATGACGATATATCAGCGGTACAGAACACATCTGATCTTGTGCCTGATATAGTTGGACAGAGGACTCAAAAACTAACTCGGCCTTATGAGTCAAGCGATCATGAGAATGGAAAGTCAAGTGTAGAGCCTTCTAAAGTGGTTGAAGCAGATATTGAAAAGCCAAAGATTGTTGTTCAGACGAAAAAACTGGAAACACAAAAAGATCTGCCAAAAGAGGCTTCCTCTCTTAATTCTCCCAAGGCATCGTTTAATAAATCCTCTCGTTTCTTTTCTGCATCTTTCTTCTCTTCCAATCCAGATGGGACCACGACAGTGTTTGCGAGTCTGGTTGATTCTTTCAAACAGCAATGGCCCAAGCTAGTTCTTGGGTTTGCACTTCTTGGAGCAGGGTCAGTTTGAAACTTTAGTCTTCTTTTCGTCAATTTTTGAAGGATCATTTTAGTTCATAAAGTTCTGTCATTTTGTTAATATGAGCTTCTTATTCATTCCAGACTGACATTATACTCCAATGGAGTAGGGGGGAACAATCAGCTGCTTCAGCAGCCAGATGTTACCACCACTAGTACAGAAGATGTCTCTTCTGGTACGAAGCCATTGATCCGGCAAGTGCAGAAATTTCCCAAGAGAATTAAGAAACTACTTGAGATGATTCCTCACCAGGAGGTATTAACGATGACCTTGTTCTTTTTCTAAGTGCAAATTGTATGCAACGTACTTAGCAGGCTAAACTTTCTGTAATTATTAGGTCAATGAGGAAGAAGCGTCACTTTTTGATTTTTTGTGGTTACTGCTGGCAAGCGTCATATTTGTGCCTCTATTTCAGAAACTTCCTGGAGGTAAAGTAGGATTCGTTTTTCTTCTTTTGTTATTCCTTTCCATTGCATCACTATTTCTTTCCCCTTTCCCTCAAAATCCTCTTATTTCCATGTTCTCATCAGTCAAATACATTTTCAGTTCTGGTCTCGCAATCATGTTGCATAGAGATTTATGTGCCATCTTGATGGCTTCATCTACTGCAATGTATAGGCAGCCCTGTTCTTGGGTATTTGGCAGCTGGAATTCTGATTGGTCCTTACGGTCTTTCGATAATCCGTAATGTGCATGGAACCAGGGCCATCGCAGAATTTGGAGTTGTCTTCTTGCTTTTTAACATTGGCCTTGAGGTACTATTTGATATATGAGTATGTATCCTCTTGCTTTTGAACTATGTTTGGTAGAAGAGCCAATTTTTTTATCTGTTTGACAGCTCTCTGTTGAAAGACTGAGTTCCATGAAGAAATACGTTTTTGGATTAGGCTCCGCTCAGGTGATTTGAAGATGCACCTATCTCATTTTACATAATTTATCAACTAAAATACATGCATGCTTGATCTTTCTGTGTTCAAGTTGGCTAATCTAAACTTGTATTGTTGTAATCTAGGTTCTTATGACAGCAGCAGTAATTGGATTGATTGCTCATTATGTTGCTGGTCAGGCTGGTCCAGCGGCAATAGTGATTGGAAATGGCCTGGCACTGTCCTCCACTGCTGTTGTCCTTCAGGTAACATGTTTGGTTGTATTCAAACAGGGTTCTTAATGATATGAGTTTTGTAACAGCCCTTTCATTTGGTATTTTATGCAATTACACTACCAATTGGTTGAACAGAAACGATGTACTTGGTTTTCAGGTTCTACAAGAACGAGGTGAGAGTACATCGAGACATGGAAGGGCTTCATTTTCCGTCTTGCTTTTTCAGGTTGGTTCTGAGCAGAGTTAATTCTGTATGTGTATAGTTACTACGACTATGCTGGGAAATTTTCATCAATATGTTATTTTTCTTCACAGGATCTAGCTGTAGTCGTTTTACTGATTCTCATCCCACTTATTTCACCTAATTCATCAAAAGGAGGGGTAAGCTCATCTCTAGGGTTCCTTCTTTTTCTTGAGTACCACTTGCTCTTCTATTTGATACCATGCGTTGGCAATTTTCGAAGTAAGAAGTTTGACAATTTCTTTAATCTCTTAAGAAGAAATGTTGTGGTCATCGTTGTTAAAACTGGTTGATATTGCTAGTATGCCAGATATTTCTATATACTCAAGCAAGTCTTGGAGTTCAGTGGTAGCAAAATGCTAAATTGTTTACTGTTCTTTTCAGATTGGATTTCAAGCCATTGCGGAAGCTCTTGGGCTTGCTGCAGTCAAAGCAGCAATTGCTATTACTGCCATAATTGCTGGTGGCCGTCTTGTAAGTCTCAGATATGTTACCTTCTGAGAGTCCAGCAGATATCAAATAAGTTTATTACTACCAAGCTGTTAGGTGAAATGTTTTAGATTTGGTACAAAAGGAAAAAGCATGTTTCCATGAACTTATAATGAAATTTTACTGTGCTATTACTGCTACTTCCAGTACTCATTCATATGTTCCAGTGGAGTTATAATCTAAGGCATTTACACTCCTTTTGGCATACAGCTTCTTCGACCAATCTACAAGCAAATAGCAGAAAATAGAAACGCCGAGATATTCTCTGCCAACACGCTTCTTGTTATTCTTGGGACTAGTTTACTGACAGCTAGGGTATGATCATGACCTTGTGGGTATTTGACTAGTTTACTGAGATGCCAGTTTTTCGCGTCTCCTAATTTTCCCATTTCTATAAATCAGGCTGGACTTTCCATGGCATTGGGAGCGTTTTTGGCTGGTCTGCTCCTTGCAGAGACAGAATTTTCCTTGCAAGTAGAATCAGATATAGCTCCATATCGTGGTCTGCTGCTGGGACTCTTCTTCATGACGGTAATATATGAGTTTCATAATAACTATAACTATATCCATAGTTTATCATTTCTGAAAAGAATCAGGAAATACAGATGGTAAAAGGAAAATTTTGCTGTAAGCACAGGTAATCACAGGCATAAAACTAACAAAGGGTCACTCATTTCAGGTTGGCATGTCTATTGATCCGAAACTACTTCTCTCTAACTTCCCTGTCATAGTGGGAACTTTGGGACTCTTGATAGTGGGCAAGACTATGTTAGTTGTGATTATGGGAAAATTGTTCGGCATTTCAATAATATCTGCAATTCGGGTTGGTCTACTTCTGGCCCCGGGCGGAGAGTTTGCATTTGTTGCTTTCGGAGAAGCTGTCAATCAGGTTTGTTATCAACATGAATTTTCTTTTTTTTTTCAATAAGGTATATAAGCAAAAATGTTCTTCAAAACTCAATGGTTTTACCCTTAGATGTATATGTGTCAACTGTTTTTTCCCTAAAGGCCTAATCTGTGGTTCTTCCAGGGTATAATGTCTCCTCAGTTATCTTCGTTGCTGTTCCTTGTCGTGGGACTCTCAATGGCTATCACACCTTGGTTAGCTGCTGGTGGCCAGTTAATTGCATCTCGATTTGAGTTGCATGATGTTCGAAGTTTACTGCCAGTTGAAAGTGAGGTAGGAATCTTGGTGATCCGTTTATAGAATTTAACTATGTTTTAGGCAATAATCCATCAATTATAGTACCACTTGACTTCAGTGTCGGTACGTTCTTTAGGAAATCATTACAAGGATGACTGATGATTATTTTTCTGATTTTATTTGCAGACGGATGATTTGCAGGGTCACATAATTATTTGCGGATTTGGACGAGTTGGTCAGGTTTGTATATTTGATGAACTTCTTCAGTTTATGCCCTCACATGAGAACCTCTCTGTAGATACTAGATAGTCTGCTTCACAGGATAGCTCACGGTTTCTAACCTCATGGCCATGTTCTATTTGTTACTTGTAGATAATTGCTCAGCTTCTCTCGGAAAGACTTATCCCATTTGTTGCCCTCGATGTCAGCAGGTAACATGTCATCGCTTATTCATTGCCTCTATTGTCGAAGTATCTCTGTGGGCTAAAGTGAGTTTCAAATATTAATCGGAAAATGTGGGGACAATAAGTAACTTGCACACACACTGAGATTGGATTTCATTTTCTCTGTTTTATGAATCTTTGTTTCAAGACTGTTTGTATTGCGGCAGCCAGTTTCCCATACCTCTTCCTTGCATTCTATCTATTGCTTATCTAAAAACCTCATATTTTGATTTACAGTGATAGAGTGACTATTGGGCGTTCCTTGGATCTTCCTGTTTATTTCGGAGACGCTGGTAGTAGAGAGGTACACACTCAGAAAAAAAAAATGAAAAAGACTGCACGAGAGAATTCTAGATTATATATACACCAGCATTTGAATGTTACTTGACTTGTGGAAACAAACAGGTTCTCCACAAAATTGGAGCTGGGAGAGCATGTGCTGCTGTGGTTGCCTTAGACGCACCAGGAGCAAACTACAGATGTGTGTGGGCATTGAGCAAGTATTACCCCAATGTCAAAACATTTGTCCGTGCACACGATGTTGTTCATGGTCTTAATCTAGAAAAAGCTGGTGCTACCGCGGTAATGTTCACAAACCCTTGACTCTCTTCTAGACAATACAATAGTATCAATGGTAATCTAATATATCTCGATCACAAAATCTTATAAGGTTGTCCCGGAGACTCTGGAGCCTAGTCTACAGTTGGCAGCTGCTGTTCTTGCTCAGGTAAACAAAAAACATAAAGATTTCGTATTTGTGGAAAGTAAGTAATCCTGATCCATATTGGGTGAAAACCTTTTCAGGCCAAATTACCGACATCAGAAATAGCAAACACGATCAACGAGTTCAGAACCCGTCACTTGTCAGAACTAACCGAGGTGTGTTTCATGTTGGATAAAAATTGACCTAACTTGTTGAATGAGAAATCTGGTTTGGTGTGATTGATTAGTATTGGGATAATGGCAGCTATGTGAAACAAGCGGGAGCTCTCTCGGCTATGGTTTCTCGAGGACGAGTAAACCTAAACCTCAACCGACGGATGCATCTGATGATAACCAGATAATTGAAGGAGGCACACTAGCCATCTGATGATGAACACCTTCTTCACTCTCCATGTTTTTATGTTCAGTATATATCTCTCTCATATTTATGTGTCTCATCTCAGAACCACTGGATTTGAACAATTCCAGTGTATTTGTGAACCACAAAGCCACTTCCAAATTCAAGCATACTGTATATGGCTTTATTTTAGTTTTTAAATTTTAAAATGGTTTTATCATCGAGCTCAAAAAAAAAAAAAAATGTTTTCTCAACAAGTTACAACGCACAGCATCGCAAAAATGAAAACGACGACGTGCAGATAATTAATTGCCTGTTATTGGGCCGCTGGAACTGGAAGGCCCATTTTTATACAAAATGATAATAATAGTAGTATTTTTTTATAATTTCAGATTTTCATTTTTATATTGTCACGAATTTTACAAAAAAAAACAATTCTGGGCAAATTACATTTTTGTTTAAGAGTTGTTTTAGCTTTCAAATTTATAGAATCCTAATTCGTTTCTTATATTCATCAAATGCAAGAGTTACGTGCGTCCCCTGTGATTAGAAATTTGCAACATTTATATAAATTGTTCCCGATTTGGGGATGTGTTGTTTATAGTTTCCGATTTCTTAATTGAAGATCATTCACCACCACACTCGAGATTGAAGCTTTCACTTTTACGCGCATTGGTCCCTGACAATGTAAGCAAAGAACCCTTCCCTTTCTCATTCTCGTTTTGATAGTTTGTGTGACTTAAACACTGATTTGTTTATATTATCTGTGAACTAAATTGTTCTAAGAAGATTGGTTTGTGTTGATTAATCATAGTTTAATAATTAATTATGTTCTAAGACTTGAACATGATAGATATATTGCCAAGTAGTTTAAAGCCAATTGTCTCTGTTGTCGTTGAAGTAGCAGCTCTTATATCTCTTGTCTACTATATATGAAACTCCTCTCAGATAAATAATCTCTTCTAGCGTTGATATTATTGTTCTTATTAAAATATGAAAGCTGGCGTGTCTTTTCCATGTGCACACATTTGTTGTTTATCTTGGAGTATTTTTTTAGTTGAAATATAAATATAGAAATGTCAACATTTTTATTAATTGAAAGCAGAGCCCATTACAAGGAGATTGTTTAGCTCATTGACTTTTCTGTCATCTCATCAATTCAATGGCAGGTTCAAGGTATGTGCTTCCTCTCTCTAACCTCGACTTGAAGTTGTTTTTATTCAGATTTTGATTCTTATTTTTGTGTCTCCAGAGTTGCAGTTGTTACTGGTTCCAACAAAGGGATTGGGTTTGAGATTTGTAGGCAACTAGCTAATAATGGGATAACTGCAATTCTAACTGCGAGAGATGAGAAGAAGGGTCTTGATGCTGTGGCAAAGCTCAAGAGAGAGAATGGTTTTTCTGATCAAGCCATCGCCTTTCACCTACTTGATGTCTCCGATCCAGACAGCATCACTTCTCTTGCTGGTTTTGTTAAGGCCCGTTTCGGAAAACTCGATATTCTGGCAAGTTTCTTGAATCTTGTCCTCCATCAAGTTTTGTTGTCATTTACATCTGCTCTAGTTTCACTCTCTGATCTTAGTTAGTTGCAGTTCCCTTTCCAAAATCACGTTACTTAATTGAGATTTGAAAACTTGTCCAGTAACTTCTTGTTCGTTGTGATTAGGAGAAATGTTAAGTTAAAAGGGGTGTAACTCTTAAGCGACCATATCTGAAAATATCAACTCTGTGTACTCTTTTCTGATTTCTTTTTTTGGTATGTATGTCTTCAGGTTAATAATGCCGGAGTTGGAGGGGCCAATGTTAATGTCGATGTTCTCAAAGCTCAGACTGCTGAGGTACATTTTTTAAGCTTCCCTTATGATAGATGAAATCTGTTTAAGAAATTGAGAGGTGGTCTTACATATAAATGGCTAGTACAGGCTGGTGTACCTACTGATATGTCTAAGATAATGAGCGATACATATGAGATAGTCGAGGAGTGTGTTAAAACAAACTACTACGGCATGAAACGAATGTGTGAAGCCATGATTCCTCTCCTTCAATCTTCTGATTCCCCAAGAATCGTTAGCATTGCTTCCACCATGGGAAAGTTAGAGGTACTATGTTGTTGATTTCTTCTAGTCAATAAACTTCTTACGTAGGGATGGATGTTATCAAAAAGTATGAATATGTTCTTGTGTGTTGTTATAAATGCAGAATGTGTCAAATGAGTGGGCAAAAGGAGTGCTGAGTGATGTTGAGAATCTAACAGAAGAGAAAATAGATCAAGTGGTGAATGAGTATCTCAAGGATTACAGACAAGGCTCATTACAAGTGAAAGGTTGGCCAACAGTGATGTCTGGATACATAGTCTCAAAAGCTGGAGTGATCGCATTGACACGAGTATTGGCTAAGCGAAACAAATCATTCATCATCAACAGTGTTTGTCCAGGTTACGTCAACACAGATATCAACTTCCACACTGGGATTTTGAGCGTTGAAGAAGGTGCTGCGAGTCCTGTGAAACTGGTTTTGCTTCCTAATGGAGACCCATCTGGTCTTTTCTTTGATCGCACCACTGTCTCCAACTTTTGATTTTTTTTGTCTTAAAAAAATTATATATTGCGTTATCCCATCAATAATATAATGGAACCTTAAAATATTGCCTGTAAATAATGGTTTCTCAAAACATATATTTCCTATTGGCAAGTAATGATCGGATCGTAACGGCAAGAACGCAGATTAATAATGGTGTGGCGTATTTGTAACGCACGCAATAGTAATTGGGCCGGTAGAAGGCCCATTTAAGCTAGAATACGTCAGTGAGTATAAACTATAAAGCCCTAAGCCTCGTCGAAGAAAGTGTAGCCGTAATATGTCATAATGAAGCCGGAAAGTAAGAGAAGCACCACAAGCACAGCAAGACGAGACGGTGGTTCTCCTCCGTTCAATCTCATCTCTCTCAAGCATGCGATCGAGGCCATAGATGTTGTTGCCAAGGGAAATTCATTCGACCTATCTTCGTTGTCTACGGCGTTATCCACGGCGAGTCGTGAGATGAAGCAAACGGAGAAGCGTAATCGAAGGAGAGAAAACAGGAAGACGATGAAGAAGAAGAAGAAGCTAGTGATCGGGAAAAAGCCGAAAACGCAGGCAGAATTGGGACGATGGTTTTCTAACTTCGACAAATCGTTAAAACTACAATGGCCGAAATACCTCAAAATATCATTATTTCCGAAAAAGTGCAATCCTCCTAAAACCCTGAGGCAACCGCAGATTTGTCAATTAAACACAGATTACACCATGAATCTCTGTGCTGAATCCTTTAGATGTTAGCTACCATATTTCTTTTAAGCAATGATGATTCCTAGAGTGTTACAAGTTTATATTTTCGGCCTTATTTTAATTTTCCTATTTTATCAGAGATTTTACTCAATGGAGATGATGCATCAACATACCTCGTTTTTTTCTTCGTTATATATATATATGTCATAACTAAAATAAGCACATGGCGTGAATTTGATCTTCGAGACAAAGGAAAATTAGAGTTGATTTTTATGCTTGTTGAGAAACTAATGTCCACGGATGAAAGAAGAAATTGCTCCATCATCGGAGGATCATGTCTCGAATATTTAGTGTGCTTTGATCATTTTCCATCTTTATTAGTTTATTATTCTACAGAGGTCGCAACGTTTATCATTATGCTATAACACATAATCTTACACAAACAAAAAGTATCAAGACAAATTTAACACAAAAGTATTAAAACGGACACAAATTACCAAACTATGGAAGATCTGGATAAGAAACTATTTTGTGGAAAATATATACCTGAGGAAATATATAAACTATTTTGTAGAACAACGCATTAGAAATTTATATATATTCTTCTTCTTGTCATCTTTATTCCTTGCTCTACATTAATGGGATATGATTATAGAGAATCTTAAGTCTTCTTCTTTTGTTTCTCAAACAGGTTTCAAAGACATGGCTGCGTGTATATCTTTGACTGTTGTTCTATAAATCCATCTCCCATTAATATAATGGCCATATCCTCCTTTCCACAGAACATCTCTATTCTTCGTAGTGGGCTAGATGAGTATGGATACAACTTTATTCAATATAATGCAGATACTCCTCTCGCAATCTGGCAGAGGAGTATATGTGTAGTGAAACGAGTGGATCTAAAACATAATTTTTTTTTTACTTACAAATTCATAATAATAATTATTATCATCCAAGAAAAAAAAATCTAAGAGTAAAAATACCAAAATAAAAACTTGTAGATGACACATATATAATAGCTAAATCTTAAACCCTAAATAATTCTAAAACTTAAAACCTTAAAACCGTACAACCCTAAATCTCCAATATTGAAATTAAAAAATAGAATATTTTATAAAAGGAGACATAATAGTCTTTGATCTCTCATGGAAAATGGTATAAATGTCTAATATTATTTTTGGAGCTATTTCTAACCAGAAAATTTGCTCTGGGACTATTTTAAGAAGTACTATTATTTTCAAAAAACTTATAGTTTTACATAGTCATTTTTAATCATTGAGATAAGTAGAAAACTAATAATGTTTTAAAATTTGACTACCTTTAAATAAATCTAATATTATACGGATTTTATGATTTTATGAATTCTGTATTCAAATTTTTGTTTTAGAACTTGATTTTTAATAATAAAGTTTAAAGACTTGTAAATTAACCGGAAATATAAATACTAAATTTACACAATGATATTTGAAAGCTAGTTAGATTTGGGTGGGTCCCTGTTATGGCATCGGTTTACCGGTGAAAGAAGCTTCTCAGCTTTCCTCTTTCAAGTTTCTCGAGAAGCTTATCGGCGCCGTTTACTTCCATGTCCGACAGCTTCTTCAGATACCCAATTGCTCCGTACGACACCATCACTTTCTTACTCTTCTCACATCCCGACATTCCCAATAGCCCCGCCACGGCGTACTTCTTCGCCGTGTTTCCAGGGTTCGAATCCAACAACATCACCAGATTCGTCACGCTCTTCCCTTCTTTCCTCAATTCCCGCCTAATCCTTCCTTCCGTTACCAATCCGGCGATCGCCTGAGCCGCCGCTTCTCTACATCCGTTTGATTTCGATTCCAGAAGCTTCACGATCACCGGAACGCAACCGGACTCTCCCACTAGCCTTTTCGTCTCCGGCGAGCAAGCGAAACGGCAAATCGCCGATGCTGCTGCTTGTTGTGCGCCTAAAGATCCTGACTTGAGCACGTGTGCTAATCTTGGAAGCAAATTGAGAGCCACCCAGGTCTCTGCATTCATCGATGGGATTAGATTTCTCAGTGCCGTTACCGCCGGTTCTTGCGGTAACGGACCGTCGAGGTAAGCCAAGAGACTCGGAACTCCGCCTTCGGAAACAATGGCTTCGCGTAGAGCTTCGCTAGCTGCAGTGAGATTCTGCAAACACTCGGCCATGTGTTCTCTTGTTCCTAACAAAATCCCATGGTTTAGAAGATCGATCGAGACTCTTACCATTCCTTCTTCCGCAAGTAATTGTCTCATCTCTGAAACTGCTGAGATGTTCTTCAGAGCAGCTGCACACGCACCTTGTGACACCGAATCCCCTGTTTTACAAAGATCGATCAGCGGTGTGATTCCGCCGTGTCCTGCGATTTCCCGTGCGTTTTCCTCTGTTATCGATAGTCTCTGTATCGCAATTGCAGCTTTTTCTTTGGTTTCAAGGCTTCCTGATTCGATTAGCCTCACTAGAGGAGGCAATACACTTTCAGAGATTAGCCATTCGTCGCAATGTCCTGATTCCGCTAATACACTGATCAGATTCACAGCTTTCTCTCTGATTCTTGTTGAAGTTGCTGTTAACAATTGTACCAAAGCTGCTACGTTGGCTCGTCCGATCAAAGACATCACCATCTTTTCATCCTCTTGCATTGCACAAAGGAGGTTCTCCAGAGCATTGTGTTTTGATTCCAAGTGGCCTATCTGAAGCCTCGCTAGAAGTTCTTTTAAACTGGAAATTATAGGTGTTTCCGATGAACTTGAGATGTAAAGAGGTAACGTAGCTTCACCGAGAACACCAGTCTTGATCAAAACCATACAGTCTCTTAGATTCAAATCCAGTTTTCCAGATAAAGCATCGAGATTGCTCTGCATACGGAGCTTCCCTTCATACTTGTCAGTTGAACACAAGTCGGCAAGTTCTATAACTTCGTTTAGTGTCTTGGCCACAGATTGCAACTGTTCGTTGCAGAGCTTGTTCTTGGAGAAACAAGGGTGACTTGAGAGGTCAGATAAACAACCTGGGATCTGCTCGATCTTTGAGATTATCATCTTCCATCGTCCTGCAAAATTCTTAACCATTTTAGCCTTGTTGAGGACTGTTGGTATCAGCAAATGGAGCCGTGATAGCCATTCTTCAGCTGATAGTTTATCCATGACCATCTGGTTTACTTGCGGCTCTTCTGCCATGGTTCCAAACTTTCCCAAGGTTCCCAATTCTGCCATTGTTGCCATTGCAGAAATAAAATCACAGCTTCTTATGCTATTTGAACATTCATTCTCTCTTCTGGATATGTGTTTGATGAAAAACTGCTAATGAAACCTGTAGAGGAAAACCAAAACTTTACTACCTTAGTACATGTCCGAGCCATGATTTTCCACGGGTATCAATAAAACCAAACTTGAAGATGGGAAAAGAATCTAACTTTACCTCATCTGAAATTGAAATTGAAATTGAAATGTTGTCTAATTTCCAGATCGATAGTGATCACTGATAAACTCCAACTGCAGTTGAAGATGAGGAAAAAAATCAAAATTTTGATTGAAATTTTACATGTTCAGTGAGAAACATATAGAAAAAGCCAAAACCTTACTCTGTCTCCTTGTTCCTTAGACTGCACTTGAAGAAAAATATCCAATCTTTTCCCACTAAAAATTTCAGGAAAACAAGAGTAGAGACAAAAAAAATGATATTAGTTTAGATGAAAACAACATCTAACTGAATCACACAAACCCATAGCTTAAGAAAAGAAAAGACGGAAGTTTCCCCACGACATATCATTTCGAGTGGTTTCTAGATGCATATTCATTTAATGCTTCTCCCTAAGATATCATATGAATAACACATCAAACTCATTCATAGCCACGAAATATACTCACTCTCTATCAACCATCATTGTCAATTCAAAACTTTTCAATTATTCGCAAAAGGGTTAGTTTCGCGATTGGAGAGAATTCCTTAAAAAGGGGAAGCTCAAGATGTAAATTTGTGATCAATGTGTTGATAGTAACAGAGATGAAAAATCTGGCTGAGGATCAAAGTTAACTTGCATACTTTTCTTTGAAGAGAAGTCAATGGGAAGTCTCTGTCTCACTATTCATTAGACACAACTTGTAACTTGTATGTAAGAAAGTTAGATTCACAAAAGGGAGATGTTGTTTATATTTTTACCTTCAGTTTAGTAGTTGACTTGACGGAGAAAATCGTGCATCCATTGAGGAACTTTAGCCAAAACTTCAACTGTGAAATATAGAGAGATTCTGTTATGTAGAGGAGGATAAGCAAGATTCATAGAATTATGCAGTATGAATGATCTTTAGGCAAGTTACTGAGAAAAATCACAAAAATATAAACTTATGTTATTGAATCAATAAATCTAATACAGAACAGAAGGCCAGAAATGAGCTAGATATAGAGAATCCCAGAAGAAAAAAAAAAGAAAAATCATCAGTAAATTGTCTCTATCGATGACAAAGCAATAAATTGACCAATTAAAATTTCAAGATCACTACTTTTATCACCAGTTGGGCTTTTTATTGTGAAAGCAAAGAAAGCTTTAAGATTCAGAATCTCAAAATAATTCTCATCTTTTGTTGCGAAAACAAAAAGACAAAAAGAATTAACTTTCGAGTTATTTTTTTAATAGCTAGAAAGCAGAAAAAAAGCTCACGGATGAGAGGTAGACAGCAGATTCAATCAGAAATTTGAACTTTCTCTATGCTTAGAACCAGAATTAAGTAGAGAGTTTACCCTGAGATTTAATTTTAAACCTTCAATGGTAAAGCAATTATGCAAAACAGAGGTTTTTGTTAATATGATGACATTATAAAAGTTAAGACAAAGGAACATTAGTTGGATGAATAATCCCAATACTTACTTACCCAGAAACCTTTTTTTTGTTGTGTAATGAAGAAAACTAAAGCGGAGCTGTTGAAATCTTGCAAAAATACAAAGACAAAACTGCTGACTTCTCTCTTCCTCTTAACTCCAAACGATAAAAAAAACAAACACCTGCTCCTATCTTCTCTTCTCTTGCTTAATATTAAATATTTGAAAAAAATTCAAATCACAACCACGATTTAGAGAGAGAAAGAGAGTAAGAGAGATATATAGGGACATAGCTAGAAGCACAGAGTACAAAACTAAAGACAACTTCGATCAAATCTCCGATTCTATTTAATAAAAAAAATTTGAAAATCCGTATTTCTTTATTTAGCTGATTTTACTTTCTTGAAACAAAAAAATACTCCCTAAAAAGTTACAGTGTCTGGTTGATCTGTCACTGAGATTCTCCTCCCAATAAAGCCCCTACGCCCTTAAAAGCGGTAACTTTTACTTGGGATCTGACGGCTGTGATTCATCTTACCAGATTCTATTCGACCGTTAGATGTGGTTGTCTTTTATAACGTTACACACAGTTGACGTGTCTTGTTGTAGGACCGTTCGATCTTCTTACACTAAACTCATAATATATTACCGGGTATTACGTGGCTACTCTGCCACGTGTCGTGAAGAATTTGAATCTAGGGAATTCTCCCCAACTACAATAATGGGCTTCTACTTTAGTGATATTACAAGACTGCCAGACATAGCATGTGCGAGTTGCATGAGCTATGGCGCTATGGCCCACTTTAACTACTGTGATTTGATTTCTATTAAGAGTTGCAACTTTGGCATACACACATAACAATTAATTGTTTTTAAAATGGTGATTCACGTGACATTATATGTAGAATTTGACTAGAAAATTAAAAAATTGTGATTAGTATTTTAAAATAAAATATTAACGACCAGTTTATATACTCAAAATTAGAATGGAAAGCTCTTGGAACGCCAAAACAGGACAAGGTTGAGGGAGAATGCATGAATATGCTCTTTGGTTATGTCATCGGAATAATAGTTTGAATTTAGTTTGGCCATGTGATCTCTCTTTTATCATTATTTTCAGATCATTAAATGCAAAAATATACTAGTACTTACTACTCCAATCTTGCTCACCCTTTCTCTCTCGGCTCTCGCACACACACACAACACACAAAGGACACTTTATTCATTAAAAGATAACGTCTGGGAAATAAAGGTGTAAATGCAATATAAATGATTAGATAAAGCCTTACATTCATAACCTTTCCACCTTGGAGTTATTATGAAAAACATATAGTAGTAATTGTACTATAATATGATAATGATGAACACCCCCCCCCCCCCCCCCCCCAAAAAAAAAAAAGGTGACAATGATGAACTTTTCGTTGTCAACGAATCATGAATTGGTAAATTGGGTTTTAAGATCTTATAAATGGGGGTTTGTGCGTCTTGAATTGCAAAAAAATTCAAGACCCTCTTCAGTTTCATTAAGAAAATAAATAAATTACAAACCTCGAGAGTAGTTAAGCCCCTAAAGCCCAAGAAAAATAAAAAGGCCCAAAAGTTTGTAACAGTATTTACATAAACGAGATAAATTGCATGTCTCTACTTCCCAAAAAAAAGGCTCTCTTCCGACCAAACTCTGCTTCTGTAATAAAGTGTAACAGAATCTAACACAAAATATCTGGAGATATATAGAGAGAGTAAAGATGATGGGAAATACAGAGCAACTAGCTGAGCTAATATTATCGCTGGAGCAAGCAACTCTAATGGCGCAGCAAATCGGAACTACCGTGGAACAGAACCAGCTCCTCCAAATCTCCTCCGCTCTCCGTATCGCCCACCACCGCCTCTCTGCTTTCATGACCTCAATCCCACCGGCGGCAGCCGACAATTCACTCTCCTCCGTCGATCCTATGCAATTAAGCGAGGAAGAGAACGGAGTGGCTGAGGAGGATAAAAATTCGGCGGTGGAGAAGGTGGAGGAGAAGATGCGAGAGTGTTTCATTAGGAACAAAAGAGCCAAGCGGCCACTGTCTCCGTCATCGGCGGTGGTGGAGATTTCGGCGACGGAAGAGAGAAGTGGACGTGATTATGGGTTTGATTTCGACCCACACGCCACCAAGCTGAGAGCTTTGGATCTTATTTACCAGTTTCATGGATGATGATCTCGCTATGAATTGTAGATTTTTTTTATTCTCCGGTAAAGGTTAAGCTTTTCTTTATTGTAAAGACTATCAATTTGGGGTTACAAATCATCAATTTACATTACAAAAATTATCAAGGACTGACAAATTCTACAAGAACAAGATTTGTTATGTGTTCTACTTACTTCCTGATTCCTGGATTACATGGAGATTGCTCATATCGTCTTTCTGGTTTATGTAATGTCACCTGCGTCAACAGTTTGATCTGCATCAATGGCGTGTCTTCCTCATGTTGTTGCCGTCATTGTTTCGATTTCAGGTGGCTTCGTATAATTTTCGAAAGCCAACAAAACATGGATACTTGTGATCCTTCTCGTTGGTCTTATTCGCTGGAGATTACATTATGCAACTTGACAAAGTCATCCAAGGTAAGCTCTTCAGGTCTCGACTGCAAGGTAGTTGAACAAAAATATATGATTGAAGAAGGTTTCTGAGTATCGATTGACTAATAACTTGCAAACATACAATAAGTCACCGGAGAGATTACTCACAGTGACTGGAAGACCAGCAACTCCAAGAGCTTTTTCAATCTCAGGAGATGACGATATGTGCTGAAGGGACTTTCTCAACATTTTTCTCTTCCCATTGAATGCAGAATTCACCTGTGGTGGTATTTGATTCAGTTGTTTTGATTTTAAAAATTTAAGAAGTAGACTGAAGAGAGTTTTAGCTACCAAAGAGAAGAAACTTTTGGGGGAGGAAACATCAGGATAGTCCCTCGGATGCTTCAGCTTGAATGTTACAACAGCAGCATCAACCTGCAAGGAGCACAATAGGAAAAACAGCCATATATATATATATGTAATGGTAGCGATATTTAGTTGTGATGCAAAAGTTTGGAGAATCAAAACTGTGAATTAACCTTGGGCTGGGGGAAGAAGTTTTCTCTAGGGACTCTGAAATTGTATTCCGGTTCTTGAAACAGGAAGTTTTCTCAGCAACAGTTACATTGACTATCAAAAGATTTGCAACATTTGAAGATTTAAATGGGGATCATAATACCTGAATAGAAGTTGACGAAAATGTTGATGGGTCGGTATTCAGATGTTCGCAATGCTGGTTCAACCAATCGCAAAGCTGCCTCATCCTAAGATTAGGGCAAAACTTGTCAAGATTAATAATATCATTTGAAATAATGCTTAAAAAAATGAGAGAGAGCAAAGTCTGGTTTACCTGGAGTAAGAGAACAACTTGTGAGAAGATGTCACCCATAGGAAGTAGAAGCTTGACAACATCAGTACTTATATTGAAAGGTAAGTTGGAAACAACCTGCATTAATATATACACACAACTCCATTGGTGTAAGTAAACAATTAATTAAGATAAATGTGGTTGATGGCGCTGAGTTAGAGCAAAGTGACCCAAAAGAGAAACTTATGACCTTTGCAAGAGCCAAATCCGGATCTGATGATAACCTTCTACTCTCTAAAATGGAGTCCATGTGAGAACGGACGTGACACTTGACAAAATCCTCTTGCAAAACCTGTAGAAGCACCCATCTGATCAGAAATCTGTTGGATCAAACTCTGCCAAAACACACACAAGTTGTTTTACCTTGAACTTGTCAGAACCTGCAAATCTTTCTGTCACCAAGGCCACCATATGAGGATCCTAAAGATGAAGTAGCAAAATCTAAAATCAACATTTGCTAAAAATAAAAGGGAGCATCAATTGCTAGAGTGGGACTGTAGCGAAACCTTCTCGATAGCTAGAACTGTAGCACCTAAATTGATAAGGACATTGGTTAAAGATCCAGTGCCAGGACCAATCTCTAACACAAAATCTCCTTGTTTCACATCAGCCGCAGACGCTAGCTGATCGTTGATGTCCGAATTCAACATGTAATGCTGTGACACGAAGAAGCTCGAGGTTTCAAATCAATTCTACTTAAGCGTATATTGCAAAGAGTTGACAATCAAAGATAAACATGACCACAAGGTGTTCGACCATTTGTCTCAATAAAGCAGAGGATTAAGTTAAAATGTGGTGGATGTGAAAACCTGGCCGAGTGATTTTCTGGGAAATCGACCACGAGAATTAAGAGATTTGAGGGTAGAGTGGTAATCATCCGGGCTCTTGGCGCATGACACCTTCGTCGACCTCCGCTTTAACGGGGAATTGTCTCTGCTTATCCATGGTGGAGACAGCGAGAGAGATTTGCAGTTGATGGTCGATGTTATTACCGCACTCATTATTCTCGATAAGACCCGCTCTAGCCTTTGCTGTCCGTTTTGTAATCCCAACAATAAATCAACAAATTAGCTCTTTAATGTATTTGAAGCACCAGGTGCTGTGGTGTAGTGGTTATCACGTTTGCCTTACACGCAAAAGGTCTCCAGTTCGATCCTGGGCAGCACCATTTTGTTTTGTCATATTTTTTTAAAATAGCCTAGTTCCTTCACTTTACACACCAAAAAACGTGAGCCTAGTTCCACTAATATATATAGACCAAAAATTTGGGTTTACTGGGTCAGAATCAAGAAATTTCTATCCAAACAATAGACGACGCCTTACAGACTTTGAAAGGTTACTACTACTATTAGAAGTTGCTGCTCTCTTCTTTTCTGCAGAAGCTCTTGAACTCTCCCCTGTGCCTATACTTTGAGCTGCTGCTGCTGCTTTTGCCGAACGGTAAAAATCAGTAATACTTCTTTGCACACCCATTGTTGTTGGTCTTGGTGTAGCTGGTTCTTCAGAAATATTCTTCTTTTTCGACTCTCGCAGTTCCTGACAGTTAAACAATAAACCAGTCAAGGCAAAGGACACAAAAGGCAACCCATAGAGAAAGAGAGAGAGAGAGAGAGACATTTTATTACCTTCTCATGTAGAAAATGCTCTGTTTCAACAGGGAAAGCAGACTGAACAAGTTCTATGCGTTCATCAGTTAGCAAAAAGCAGTCACCGTTATCGTCTTTTTGCACCTGTGGTTCATTTAAACCATCTAACGGATCAACAGATTCTTTGTCTTCAACCAGTTCTTCTTCCAATATAACAATTGATGCTTCTAGCTTGCCTTGAGTAAAACCACTTGTAGATATGGGTGTTCTCCACCTTATCACAAAGGACTGATGCCCATATCTGGTTTTTATGCACTTGATTGAATGAAATTCGTATTTGTCACAGAACAAAGGGTTTCCCGTCTTGTCTATTGCCCATTCTCTTAGATAAATGGTCGACAACATTGGAAGCAACATTTTTCTAACATAAGATGGGTCCCAATGCAGTTTGAAAACCATGAAATCCACTAGCATTTCGGTATCAGGAGCTTCCCAAGACATCGAAGAGCCAACTTCTGCTTCAGAGGTACAGAAAGATTAGGATTCAGAAAGAGGATCATTTAATTTGGAGAATGAAGTTATGAAGTCATTTCATACCTGTGAAACTATCGGATAGATATAGTTCAATAATCTTTCTGTTGGGAAATTCTGGCCATAGAGCAATCTTATCGCAGACTTTGATCCACCAATTATCGGTTTTCTTCTGTTCCTTCAAATCTCGATCCTTGGAACAAAATGAGCATTCACAACTAAACCCTAATGGTTTTTTAGTGCAACCACTGTCACAACCGCAATGCTCGCAAGAGGACTTAAAATGAGTTCTTTTACTGCCTGGGTGTCCACAGCGAGAACAGTGAGGAGATCTTTTTTTCATCTCTGAAAGGGATTCTTCACCATCATCCACAGATTGGATTCCACCAAGAACTGCAGGTTTCCACCCTTTTCCAATGTCTTGTAGTCTGCACCAAATATCTCAACACATTCAACAAATGGCCTGTCAACACAAAGCAGAAACAAAAAAAGCTTATGGATATTACCTTTCAAGTATCTCGTCTTCGGAAAACTCACGAACAATGCGAAGTGCTTTATCCACACCAATCCCAAGAATGCCGCCTGAATCATAGTCGTTTCCAACCAATAGAGAAATGGCTATCAAGTGTTTTCGCTTCAGACCGAAGCCAGCTTCAATATCTGACATATGGTAGCATTCAAATGGCTCCTGCAGAAAATGAAATTAAAATGGTAAAGAGGCCATTAATTGGTGAGGTGAGTCAGGCCAATACTCGGTTAAAAATGAAGACCTACTCTTGAATTAGGCTTGATGCCTTTGATCACGCACTTGGCACCAAAGAGGAAAGCATCACTATCAGGAGTAATGCAAGCATCGACATAGCCTTCACTGTTTAACTGTGCACAGAGAGCTTCAGCCTCACCTTTTGCTTTCAGCACCGGAATACCAAGCAATTCGAGTAATTCCTAGAAGAAGACCAAAAGTCATCACAAGATAATAATGTGAAACAAAACTAGAATCAAGGGAAATCAAGGGAAACCCATCTTACCACACATTCCCTAACCCATTCACAAAACTGCTTATTTCTCTCAACAGAGACGCCATCTTTGATGACAGGTAGACTCGAATTATCAATTCCTGAAGACCGGAAAAACCTGGAGATTCTCACCTGAGACTTCAAAGGTGATGGTGTTCCATCCACCACAAAAACTGGGTACGCTCCAAACTGTAAAACCCTAAACCGCATTATGATCATCTCGACAGCAAGAACCAAGATTTGCAATCAAGAAAAACCGAAATTTAGAAGAACCCCATTATTCACAGAAAGAAAAAAAGTAAGCCAAAATGAGTAATTAGGGAGATGAAATTGGGGAAATCAAATGAAACAAAAAAAGCAGCAATTCAAATTAAAAATGGGACCTTTGAGAAGAGGTTGATTGTACGGAAGAAAGTGAGGCTTAGGTGAGGTTTAAGGGCAAAACCCTTAACAGCGGTTTCATGCTGAACGATCCAGAAAGAGAGATCAACAGCGACGCGTTTGTTAGTGAGATAATCAAACCCTTCTTGTCGACTATAAGGTCTCAGCAAGTCCCAGAATTTGCCTCCCACACCCATCAATGCACAAGCGGAGCGGAAGACCAAAGACTCTAATTCCAATCGCCGTGAGTATCAAAAAAGCAAGTCTAAGGGGATTTCTTAATTTCTTACCGTTGTGGTTGTGGAGTCTAGACTCGCCTCTGCACATCTCTTCTATATAAGGCAGCAGCACCCGCCACGGTTTTGGGCTCAACTATTGGCCCGGATAATAATTAATAATATTAGGCCCATTAAGTCATCAAGAAAATACAGAAACTAATAAAAATATGGGCCCACCGTGGGGTTCGAACCCACGACAACAAAGTGAAGGACCTTGTGTTCCATCATCTGAGCTAGACGGGCTTTGACTATAATATTTACAGTTGATTAGAATTAATTCAACTTAACATGCATTTTTTTTTCCTTCGCTTTTGCATAGATTACTTATCCAAATGTACTAAGATTAAAAACACTATAAACCAATAACATGTGGTGCATTATCCTATTTAAGTAATGAATTAAATGGGAAGATATGATCAATATCAATATGAGCGAAGAGACTAAAAAAACAATGTAAGAGCATCATTATTGGGGTTTCTTATAGAGGTTCTTAACCCAAAAAATAAAAAAAATAAAAAAAATAATTGTGAACAGTGTAAGAACCGGTTCTTAAATAAGAATTTTAAGAACCGGTTTTTAAAGAAGTTTTTATACTGTTTTTAGCCACGTGTCAACCTCTAATTCGCCAGATTTTTTTTTGTCAGTTTTTTTTTGCCAGATTCTTTTTACCTGCTTTCTTTTTTTACTTTTTCTTAACTTTAACTTTAATTTTTTTTTTTTAACTTTTTCTTAACTTTAACTTTAAAATTCTAAACTTTTTTACATATTAATGAATTGGAATCGTTCGGTGGGTGAAGTCTATTTGACTAAGATCGAAAGAAACCCAAATTGAGCGTTCTTTTGCATTTTTTTCAAAATCTATGTTTAAAAGGTTATGTTTTTATGTCAACTATGTTTAATTAAAAAATAAACTCTGTTTAAAATAAAATAAAATTATTAAAAAAAAAAGTTTGAAGAACCCCTAATGAGTTTCTAACAATAAAGCAACAAAAACATAAGTTTTTTAACAAAGATTTTTAATTTCAAAATTATAATTAAATATTACTTAAAAAACCCAAATCTATTTATTGATGCACTAAGTCGTCGCTTACGTGTTCCAACTTGGCTTCAAAGCCAAGATAAAGAAATTCTCCAAGAGAGGATGTGTGAAGTCTGAACAAGCAATGATTTGAATCATAGTATGAAATATAGATAGAGGTCAGAAAACTTAGATATGAGTAATATTGAGTCACGCTTCAATTATTAGTGCGTTGTCCCCTCATTTAATGTCTCACCTACCGACGGTGGAAGCTGCATCCCCGTCCTTCTTCTAAACTACCACCTGTTTTCGCTTTTCTATCAAAACTGGTATTAGATTTTTCATTTATAGTACACCAGAACTCTACTTTTAGTATATAAAACTATTGCAGGTTTGGAGTAATTGTAGTAAGATATTATTATTTGTTTACAACATTAAATGATGTTATTACTTATATGCGAAATTGCGATTGGTAACATCGTAGAATCATGAAATATGAAAGTGTTATTACTATATTCAAAGGTTGTATTTAATTGCTTGTTTTTATTGGTAACTAAACTATACAAAAAGAAAAGTACGCAATGAACCCATGATTCCTAATAAAAGCAACGTTAATTAGTACGTAACAGACGGACCCGCACAAGAACCACACAATAGCGACAGTTACAAACCTCACTTATTTCACTTAACCTTTTCTTTTATATACTACAATTTCTAGTCACATTTTACTCAGCTCACATCTCACAATATTCTCACGTACGTCACACATATCTTTGTGTTATATAGCCACGGAGACGGATCGTAAGAATCATAGATAGATACATCGCTTTCTTTATTCCTCTTATTTCCTTTTTACGACAACCGTCCGATGATGTTCTTCAGATCATTAATCTTCATCTGCTTTCTCATTTTCTTCACGTCTAATGCATCCTCCCATAAACAAACCTACGTGATCCACACTGTCACAGCCACTACCAAACACATCGTAACTTCACTTTGGAATTCACTCCAAACGGAGAACATTCAAGACGATGATTTTTCTCTCCCGGAGATTCACTATATCTACGAAAATGCCATGTCCGGTTTCTCCGCGACTCTCACCGACAAGCAGCTTGAGACAGTGAAAAACACACAAGGGTTTATCTCGGCTTATCCAGACGAGCTCTTATCTCTGCACACGACATATTCTCACGAGTTTCTTGGTCTCGAGTTTGGGATCGGACTCTGGAACGAGACTAGCCTATCTTCGGACGTTATCATCGGCCTTGTGGACACAGGGATCTCTCCGGAGCACGTGAGCTTCCGAGACATGCACATGACTCCGGTCCCGTCTAGATGGAGAGGTTCGTGCGATGAAGGCACAAACTTCTCTTCTTCTTCGTGTAACAAGAAGATCATTGGAGCTAGCGCGTTTTACAAAGGCTACGAAGCTCTCGTTGGAAAAATCAACGAAACCACCGATTTCAGGTTAGACGGTGATGATCTCACATTGTTTAGTCTCTATCTGCTAATTGGAATGGTGTGCAAAATACCTTCCAACTTAAATATCGTGAAAACTTTAAAACGCTGTATACAATAACGTTGTACCGAACATTGTTTGGACAACATAAAAATGTAAGTTTTTTATTTTAAAATGATTGTGATCATTGTAAAAAAAAAGCGTGACTATTGATTTGATAGGTCGGCTCGAGACGCACAAGGACACGGGACGCACACAGCATCAACAGCTGCCGGAGGTATTGTTCGGAGAGCGAGTTATTTCGGGGAAGCCAAAGGCCCTTTCGCTTCGGGGATGAGGTTTACTTCGAGGATCGCTGCATACAAAGCCTGTTGGGCGTTAGGATGTGCCAGCACCGACGTCATATCAGCCATTGACCGAGCCATTTCAGACGGTGTAGATGTGATCTCTCTCTCGCTAGGTGGATCCTCACGACCGTTTTACGTCGACCCGTTAGCCATCGCTGGCTTCAGAGCCATGCAAAAGAACATTTTCGTTTCTTGCTCTGCGGGAAACTCCGGTCCAACTGAATCCACATTGAGTAATGGGGCCCCGTGGTTGATGACTGTTGCTGCCAGTTATACGGACAGGACGTTTCCGGCGATTGTTCGGATAGGGACCGGTAAAAGGTTAGTTGGATCTTCCTTGCATAAAGGGAAAAGCTTAAACAATCTGCCATTAGCGTTTAACAGAACAGCTGGAGGTGAAAGCGGGGCCGAGTTCTGTGTTCGAGACTCACTCAAGAGAGAACTCGTCGAGGGTAAAATCGTCATTTGCTTAAGAGGATTCACTGGCAGAACGGCCAAGGGAGAAGAGGTGAAACGGAGCGGCGGAGCAGCGATGCTTTTGGTTAGCAGAGAGATGGAAGGAGAGGAGCTTCTTGCTGATCCTCACGTTTTACCCGCGGCTTCGATTGGATTTTCCGACGGTAAAATCTTACTGAATTATCTCGCCGGCGGCAGTGGTGCAGCTAACGCCACCGGGACCGTCGCATCTATTCGATTTAGAGGAACCTCGTATGGTGCAACCGCTCCTATAGTCGCCGCGTTCTCATCAAGAGGACCAAGCATCGCCGGACGGGAGATTTCTAAACCGGACATTGCGGCTCCCGGTTTGAACATCCTCGCCGGTTGGTCGCCGTTCGCGAGCCCTAGCCTCCTCAGATCCGATCCAAGACGCGTACAGTTCAATATTATCTCTGGAACCTCCATGGCTTGTCCCCACGTCAGCGGAATCGCCGCTCTAATCAAATCTGTTCACGGCGACTGGTCACCAGCGATGATCAAATCTTCGCTAATGACGACAGCGAGGATCACAGACAATAGGAACCAACCAATCGGAGATATGGGCACGGTACCTAAACCGGCGGCCACAGCGTTTGCGTTAGGGGCGGGAAACGTGATCCCCACGCGAGCGGTAGACCCGGGGCTGGTATACGATATCTCCACCGTCGACTATCTTAACTACTTGTGCAGCTTGAATTACACGAGAGAGAGAATACGCATGTTTTCCGGCACGAGCTACACGTGTCCTACTAACGGTGTCGTTTTGAGTCCAGGTGATTTGAACTATCCCTCGTTCGCCGTCAACTTCGTCAGTGGCGCGAAGTTGAAAACGTTGAGATATAAGAGGACAGTGACGAACGTTGGATCACCGACGTCGTGTGAGTATGTGGCTCACGTTGAGGAACCCAAAGGTGTGAAGGTGAGAGTGGAGCCCAAGGTTCTCAAATTCCAGAAGGTTCGAGAGAGGTTGAGTTATACTGCGACGTTTGTTGCAGAAGGTTGGAGAAACTATTCTTCTTCTTCCTTTGGAGCTTTGGTTTGGATTTGTGACAAATACAAGGTCAGAAGCCCAATCGCGGTGACGTGGGAGTAAACTTCGTTTTTATTATTATACCAAAGAAACATACATCATGAAATCATTATCGTAATTTGTAAGATTTTGAATATAAATCAAAATATCTATTGAACTGGCACAAATAGCATACCACCAAACATACGACCGGCGGATTTATTTATGAAGAAAAGGTAAGAGGCCAAACAAGGAGAAACAGTGGACTGTAACAGTTATGGCACGGAAAAACGAGAACGAACAAACGCTTTGGTCCTGCATTCCTCTTATACCGACAGGTGTACCCGCATTTTACTCTTTTTTATTGTTTGTTTTGATGAAAACATTTGTTTCCTCTGTAACAAGATCAATCTTGCTCCAAGACCCCTCAACTTAAAAATATCACACAGACCCTTCCAACTACAATATATACAAAACGCACCTACTGTAAAAGAAAACGATTCATTGGTAGAGTCTATTATATGCATGATTTATATAAGATGTAGTCTGTGATTATTACAACTGAAAAATAAATCCAATGCATATAACAATAAAAGATGATTCTTTTCGATCCTGATTCCTGTCCTATAAAGAGTTTTTTTGCCAGATAAAGAGCTATGGAGAAAGACTCAGTTTATAATTTTCCATCTATAAAATTGTTCAAAACAGAAACAACAAGAAACCCAGATCTAGAAGACACCATGTAGAAAGCAAGCGAGTGCTGAGAATCTGGTGGGGAAAGAAACTTACCATTAGAGGGAAGAACAAAGCCTTGTCTTTACCCACTCTTGCTCCGTTCCAGTTCTTCTTCAGCTGTTTTCAACTGCAAACGCAATGTGTGTACTTTCCGCTCCAGCTCTTCCACATTGCTTCTGCTAGTGGTAGGATGATATGGCGTCAAGAACTTATGTGAAAACGCTTTTAAGGCTTCAACCCCTGTCACCTGTGATCCAAACATCCCTTACAACTGTAAATCTCAGCATGTAAATTAAGTCTTTGGTTTTTGTTTTGATTTTTTTGGACCGATTCAATTCTCTTCCTTCTCATCTCCAATTTATGTCATGCGTTCTTACCTCTTCCGGAAGCAGAGGAAGTTTTGTGATATTGAAGTCATCGTATAGCATATAAAACTGATCAAGATACTTCTGTTGCATCCTCATTCTTGCTCTGAGCAACTTGGATTCCACATCTAGAGAAGAGACGATTGAGAATAACCATGAAATTTGCATGTAAAACAAATTTTGAAATAACAAGATAGACACAACTGCAAAAAAAAATAGGCACCTTCATCATCGTATAGTACTTGGTTGATGATAATGTTGTGTGTGTCGATCTCAAACTTGGCGAGTTCCTGAACAAGTCTCTCTGTTTCATAGAGAGACAAGAACTCCGGGATGCAGACACAAACGAACGTTGTCATATCCTGCGTATCGGAGCCAGACGTTTCAATTTCTTATCTTAAAATGCAGAATTTGTTAAATATGTATCAGAATTTTCACTAACGGAGATGAATGTTGTCAAATCCTATGCCACAGAGCAATGACAAGCATATGGAAGGTAACCCCAAATGCGAAAAATGTTACAGGTATCGTAATTGTACAGAATTATAGAACTAAAATCATTAACAGAGCTGAGAAAACAGCCAATGAGTAGTGAAAATAGCAAAGAACTTAAACAGTTGCGGAAATGTTACCGGGTCTTTGAATTGCCGATTTACTTGTTCAATGACATCTTTCAAGCCCTCAAGTCTTCCCAAAAGAGCATCCTCCCCAAACTCGTCTTCTATGCCAAACATACGACTCATCTGCAATACGAAGCAGTTTTGTGAAAAATCAGCCAAAAGAGAAACCCCAAAGAGCAATTATCAATTGCCATTTGCCAAGCATACTGAGTTTCACAGGCATATAGACATGCCTGATTCATCAAGCCACCAAATCTACTCTTCAATGACATTAACTTGGAAAGTCCCTTTTCTAATGTGGCCGGAAACTGTAACAGGCGGAGAGTATGTCCAGTAGGAGCTGTGTCAAACACAATAGTAGCATAATCCATTGTTTGCACCAACCTAAGGTAACATAAACATGTCAAAATATGACAGTGAGAATACATAGTTAATGCAAGAAAACGTTAAATACTTACTTCAACATCTCAGCAAAACTCATAGCCTCATCGATTCCAGGGATCGCATTAGCCAAATCAGAGAATAAACTATCCATCCCTTCTGGACCAGCCATGTCATCAGTTTCAACGGTAGGATCCACCTCCTGAGAGAAGCAAACAAGATTCACTATCAGGACTCAGGAGGGAGGGAGTGTGAATCGTATTCAAAGAAGCATTTGCTTATAGTATGTGTATTGTATATATACAAATACATGTATGAATAACGAATTGGCCTCCAAGTTTGTATATGTAAATTCCAAACCTAATCCCCAAAATCAGAGTGGGCATATGCAAATTCGGATAAGAAAGGTACAAATCATCCCGAATTTATGCAAGCAATATATCTAGATTACAGACTTCCACGTCAAAATTGATCCAAATCCAACAATTGAGCAGATTCAGCAAAAAATCGCGGAGCTAAACTATCAAATCCCCTCTAAACTCCACCACGATCTAGAAAAAAAATGGGAGAAAGCTTACCATGGCAAACAGATTAGAGAAACCTTGAACCAAAGTGGGCGATTTAGTGAAGCGTTGCTGAAACGCGTCACTAAGATTGTGAGCAGGGTCGGTGGAGATGATGAGCACGGAGGATCGAACACTTGCGAGACAAATTGCGAGAATTGAACTGCACGTCGTCTTCCCCACACCTCCTTTCCCTCCGACGAAGACCCATTTAAGAGACTCTTGGTCCAGAATGTTCTGTACTGTTGCCTCCGGCAAATCCGCCGCCATTGTTATTGCTTCTTTGTTCTCCTTCTCTTCTCTCCCACAATCTAAACAGCTTTTAGGAAGGAACCTTGTGAGATATTTGGCGACGTATGCAAGCGCGAGAGACTTGACGCCCGGTTCAATTTGTTCCTTTGGTTTGGATGGAATATACCACTTGCAGTTTGGTTAGATTTTTGGTTACTGCTTTTCATTTCTTCAATTTATCTAAATTGTTTTTTTTTTAATTAAAAGAAAAAAGTGTAACAGGCTCAGTGTGGATACAAAAGCCCATAGAGATGACGCTGTGGGACGGCATCGTTTTGTGTTAGTCCTTCACCCTCTGCTCGGTTTGAACTTTGACCGTTCCCTTAAACCCGTCTCCGACATTTTGATCTTCACCGGAGGATATGGCGATTCCAGAAGAAGAAACGAAACTCGAAAGGTTTATAGCTTGGCTTCAGGTTAGATCCCCCTGTTTACGGGATTAACTGATTCCTTATTCTCAGTCCTAAGTTTTGCTCTTATTTGTGTGTTCGTTGTTTGATGAATTTGGATTTTAATTTCAGGTGAATGGAGCTGAATTAAGAGGCTGCAACATCAATTACTCTGACTACCGAAAAGGATTTGGCATATTCGCCTCCAGCTCCACTGCAGCTTCCGATGGTCTTTGACAATGCCAAAACTTATTATAGTTTTTCTTTGTTTAATTAGTATTAACCACATATATATATATATATATATTGAATTCTGATTCAGCTTTGGAAAATTTCAGATGTTTTGCTTGTTGTTCCGCTTGATTTGGCTATTACCCCTATGAGCGTTCTTCAGGACCCTCTCCTGGGTCCAGAGTGTCAGAAAATGTTCCAACAAGGGGAAGTTGATGACCGGTTTCTCATGATTTTGTTCCTCACTTTGGAGCGTCTTCGTAAAAATTCTTCTTGGAAGCCGTAAGTTTGTATCTCTGTGCAGGTATTTACTTTAATTCATTGATAATTATGCGTAATGTTAAGGGGATTCATTTATCGATAAATGATATGATAGGTATCTTGATATGCTTCCCACTCGATTTGGCAATCCTCTTTGGTTTTCCGATGATGAGATCCTTGAGCTGAAAGGGACAAACTTGTATCACGCAACCGTTGTACAGGTAAATCTTTAACATTTATTCCACTATCCGAAAAGATTAGCAGCCACATCTTCTCCTTCCAGTGATTAAACCAATAATTCATCGTGAATTCATTTTCGTTTGATGTACTGCTTTTTCAGAAGAAGAAGTTGCTGTCGCTTTATTATGAGAAGGTGGAAGTCCTGGTGAAAAAGCTTCTTATCTTGGATGGCGATTCCGAGAGGTTAACAGACCTAACATATTCACACTACTTTAAAAAAAAATTGTTGTTCATTATGGCGAGCCAATCATATTTTGTTTTGCCTTTTCCTGCAGTGAGGTCTCCTTTGAACACTTCCTCTGGTATGTTGGCTAGAGTGGTGTCACTGGTGTCATTTCTTGTTAGTAGAGCCAGAGTTTTTTTGTGGTGTAAAGGGCTGCTGAGTGATCTTGAGCCTTTACCATTATGCCAGGGCAAATTCTGTATTCTGGAGTCGTGCCTTGAACATTCCTCTTCCACAGTCTTTCGTGTTTCCACAATGCCAGGAAGATGTCAAGGAAAGCTCATCAACAAGTCATACACCAGAAACGGTTCCAGTTAGTTCGAATGAGGAAAAAGGCAAGTCATTTATGTCAGTTTGCTGAATTCTATGTGAAATGTCGTTTTTTATCCTTCTGGCCGTAAAACTTCATGAGTTTCTTTACTTTCTGATGGGTAGATATTCAGGCTCAGGTCCATGGCGCGACATCTGTAGGATTTGGAGATACTGTGTGGGTTGAGGGGCTTGTTCCCGGCATTGACTTTTGCAACCATGGTAGGCCAGTTATTTTAAAAATAAAATTAAGAGAGACTCTATTTTTGGTTTCAGTCGGTTCCTTAGTGTTGATATAGTTTATGAGTATACGCCGATTATATGATATGATGTACTATGGCAGTATAGATTTGAAGCCTGTGGCGACTTGGGAAGTTGATGGGACCAGATCAGTATCGAGGGTTCCTTTCTCCATGTACCTTCTCTCTGGTTGGCCAATATTTGTTTGTGTTACCTCTCAATTTCTACAAATACTGTATCTATCATATAATATGGAACTTTACTTTTTCATCTCTTTTGTTGGTCTGTTGTATGTGGAGTTTTATTTTACACAATTCTGTAAATTTAACAGTTGCTCAACGTCCTATTCCAAAGAAGGAGATCTCAATCAGTTATGGTAACAAAGGAAATGAGGTAAGACGTTTTGCAGTTCCTAGTAGCTTCAATGGGAAATTAAAGATAGTGATCCTGCTCGTTATCTAGTCAAAGATTTTGTTTGCTTGCTTGAATATCTTGTAAGTTATCACATCTAGTCCTTTGTTTGAGTGATGTGGCTTCTTTCTGTATGCAGGAGCTTCTTTACCTGTATGGATTTGTGATAGAGAACAATCCAGATGACTATCTTATGGTAATATTTGGTTCCACTTTCGGGTGTTCTTTACTTTTCAACCAGTGATGTATTATATGAGTCTTGAGGATGATGACGAGAAACATAACTTTCAAGATCAATAAGATGCTTGTCGGTTTTGTTCTCACGTCTGTTGTTAGGAATAACATTGGATTTTATCCAGGTACATTATCCTGTTGAGGCAATTCCGAATATCCCTTTTTCTGATTCCAAAGGGCAGCTTCTTGAAGCTCAGGTTAGCAGTAAAATTCTTTGCACTATCTTACCCAAGTTTGATTTCCCTTACCCCTCCCTCCCTTCTTTCTCTCTGTATTAGACACTAAACGACAGTGTATCTCTCTAACATATTTTATTTTGATTTAATATGTAACTATCAAACCCTGAAAATCTCATTGCAGAAAGCTCAACTCCGGTGCCTCCTACCAAAATCAGTCCTAAATAATGGGTTTTTCCCACAAACCACATCAAAAGTTAGAGAAAGTGATAAGAAGGAAACAAACAGATCCTGTAATTTCAGTTGGTCTGGGCAGCGTAAGATGCCCTCATACATGAACAAACTAGTCTTTCCAGAAGATTTTATGACTGGCTTAAGAACCATTGCCATGCAAGAAGAAGAGATTTATAAGGTCTCAGCTATGCTTGAAGAGGTATGATCACCATTTTTTCTTTGTTCTTTTCAACTTAAACCCAAATCCTACAAGAAAGATCCATTATTGAAAGTATTGAGTTGGGAAACGAAGGCGCAATCAGATAAATATCCGCTGTCTTCCACTCGATATTGAGACACAAGTATTATTTTCCTGAAAGCTTGTAGAGTCAAGACCAGATGAGCAACCATCTGACACTGAGGTGAGGATGGCGGTATGGGAAGCATGTGGGGATTCTGGAGCTTTGCAGTTACTTGTTGATCTCCTTAATGCAAAGTAAGCAATTGATTACTTGTTTTAAAGAGCAACTAACATGTTTTTGTCTGTGGGATCAGTAGACAATTACAGACCTCAATGCATTTTGTCCTGACAGGATGATGAAGCTGGAAGAGAATTCAGGGACTGAAGAAGAAGATACTAGGCTCCTTGACGATGCATGCATCTTTGAGAGCCATGAAGAGCCGAGGTACAAGGTGCTACGGTGTAAATGTTTAGATCTGGATAAAATGTTTTTAAAATATGTGTTGTGATAGGGACTTAGATGGTAGAAGGATGAGCAGAAACAAGTGGTCAAGTGTAGTGTACCGTAGAGGGCAGAAGCAACTCGCAAAAATGTTGTTGAAGGAAGCAGAGCATGCCCTTCACTTAGCCCTCTCCTCCTCGATTTGTGACTAGTTGATCAAAGAAAGAAAATTTGTGACTGTCTCATTATACTAAATTTTTTTAAAAAAACATCTTTTTATTATTGTAATCCGAACATACATCGGAAAGAATCGACGAAACTCAAAGTAGAATAATTTGTTTTGCTAATAATTGGAGACTTCTTTTTCTGCTCGGGCCGGTTTAAATGTCATGATTCCAACCTGGAATCGACTGAAATCGAAAAGGAATTTGATTATCGTATAAGTAGACTGAAAAGTTCCTTCTCTTGCACATTCTTCGCGACAAAAAACCCTGGGCAGAATCTTGAGCTTCTTCATCATCAAAGTCCAGGAAGAAGATGTCTGGCAGAGACTACAGTCCAGGAACCACCGTTCATAGACATGAATTTTTCTTTACTATTAGTTAGTTTATATGCATGTGCTGTACTGTTGTGCAGCTAAAGTCCAAGCATGACATGACGAGACGTTAGTCTAGATCTAGAATGTTAATACAGTAAAACTTCTATAAATTAATAATATTATGACCATAATATTTTATAGTAATATTAATTTATAGAGATTTTTTGTCAAAAATTAAAAATAAATAAATTAAAATTTTTTGATCTAAATAAAATTAATGTATTGGATATTATAAATTTTAATAGTTTTAGACTGGAAAGTTTAAAATTTAAAAGAAAATTAAATTATTTTGATAATAAATAACAAAGATTATAAATGAATTCACTTATATAAATAATTAATATAAATTTTAAATTTATGATTAGTAACCTTAATTGTTGTATTTAAACAGTCTATAATACTATTAAAATAAAAATTATGCATATTTATAATTTAAAAATTTATAGAAAAGTTTATTTTATTTTATGAAAAATTTATTTACATTATAATAATAAGATAGTTTAAAATACAACATAATATTTTCTTATATAATTAAAGTTATTTATAAGTTCTAACATAAATTCATAAAAACAAAATTAGATTGTCTTTATATATATATATATATATATATGAAAATTTACATGATTATTAATTTATGTCATTAATGAAACCATATATTTACATAGAGATTTTAAAAAATTATTATTTTATTATTTAGTCGAATTTTGTTCACTTTTACACCGACTTGACTTGGACTAACAAATTCTATTAATTTATAATGTTTATTAATTTATCGAGTATTAATTTATAGAGGTTCTACTATATACACATTTAAAAATGTAATTGCTATAGTTATTTTTGAGTGGGGGAGGTGTCTTTTTGTATTTGTTTGGTACTCTTCCTTTATCAATCTCAGTATTGGTCAATATGACATCAAAATAAAAGTTCATATGCTTAAACAACATGCTTTTGTTTTCTATGCTTATGATCTCCACTCACTTATTTTTTTTCCAAACTTTCCCCTCTTTTACCTAATTTACTCAAAACTTAATTGGAAATTAAATTGTCGTTGAACTGCTTTGAATGTTGAGAGATGCCATCCGTCTTTCTGCTGCGGCTGCTCTTTTTTCCCTCTGGGCTGCCATTGCTCTCCTCACTTCCTCCTATTACAAGATTTAGACAATGAGAAAGCAAATGTTCATGTGGCTTCTCCTTAGATATCAGACTCTGATCAGATTCTACAAATTGTGTTTGTGAAACTAACCACTTTAGAGATTGGCTTCTCCTTCTCAGCCTGCGCAGCTTCGGCCTGCAAACACAAGGAGGGTTAGGTAAGAAGTTAACAGTCTCTTTCGACTCTCTACTAATCCGAGTTTTGTTTGAAATAAGACACTGCCTAAGACTTTACTTGAGCCTTCTTTTCTCGGGCTTTGCGTAGTTTCTTTAATTCTTTTGCTCTTGCTTTCTGCTTGGCGTCTTTTTCTGCCTGAACAACCACCATCACAAATCAAGTTAGTGTTTTGTTACCTGAACTATCACCGTCACAAATCAAGTAAGTCAGATGATGGATCCAGAATCTCATATGAAACCAGATGTTTCTGACAAACCATATACCAAATCATGCCAGAATTTTGTTTACATAGTATTTGGCAGACAATTTACCCTTACACTTCACCACATATATCGAGCTTAACCTAAAAACCCGTGCACTAGTCCTATCTTTGCTTGACTTTACAAAACTTCTGAAATCAACAAATAACAAATCAGTGCAAAATACCTGTTTGGCAGCTTGAGATTCCTCCATCTCTTTAGTGAGCGGGCTGGGCACTTTAGCATCATGCCAATTCCATTTTTCAAGGTTTGATGCCATAAACCGTCTGAAAGTGTTTCTCACTTCCTTCTCGTTTGCAAGCATGTATGGCGTTCTGCCTCTTTCATCCTTAGCACAAGGATCCATACCCTCTTCCAAGAACTCCAAAACTCTCTCACAATTACCAGATTTAACAGCTTCATGTAATGGAGTTGACGTACCAGTAACTTTATCCCCAAGATCCTCCTCTTCTATAAGATTTGGTTCCTCCTCTAAGACTCTGCTGGTAGAAGAAGTCTCATCGGGCTCTTCATTTCTTGATGTTTCGCCAGAATCCTCATTGTCTGTCTGCACCACTGTATTAGCTTTGATGTCTTCTGGTTGAGTAATAAAAATCTCCTCAGGTACATATGCAATCTGAGTCAACTGATTATATATACGCTGTGATTCCTTGAAGGTTGGCCGCCGGATAGTAAATGGAACATTTCGTACAGCGCAGTTTTGGCAGCTAAAATACGGTTTGCCTCCATTGTAAAGTAATTGCCTACTGCTTGAGGGTGCATGGACAAAAACACAAGCAGCACCATCAAAATAAGGCTTCCAGCTAGCAAATAGCTCTTGAATATCCTAACAAAATTGAGAAACATGACAAAAGTTACACTGCAAGGCTATGCGATATTTTCATAGGGGTTAAGAAATATATAAACAATTTGTTTTAATGTTTTCCTTCCTATGAATCTGACCACAGTTGACAAACCAGGTCCATCATGAAGGCCGCCAATGTTTTCACTGTTTAAGAGTCAAACAGGTCCATCATGAAGGCCGCCAATGTTTTCACTGTTTAAGAGTCAACCAGGTCCATCATGAAGGCCGCCAATGTTTTCACTGTTTAAGAGATCTAAATCATGTTTACAAAACTATCCACCACACTACTGAGTGTAGAATTGCCTTACAAATGTGCAGAGCCGCAGATATTACTATCTACGAGGCTTTTGATTCTTTTAATGTCCCTATGCTATTATTTACTCACCTAAAATAAGAGAACAATCTAGTGTGCGGCAAAAGGGTTATAGGAAAATCATAAACTGAAAACCGTGTCATGATAAACCAGTAACAGGAGAAAGTTCGCAAATCATGATAGCATGTTCAGAGACAAAACCTTTTTTAAAGCAAGTTCATTGTAACGACGAAGTGAGGCTCCAGCAGAGTGTATACTCCTCCCGCTGCTTCCGTCTTTTGTGGACTGCTTTTTACCAGCCTTGGCTCTTACAACGTACCTACACATGGGAAAGGGAATTAAAGGACCAGAAGAGGCTAGGGAAAGACCTGATTATAAGCTGCATATATCAATATTTTTTGACGAACCTTCTTTTCTCAGAGTTAGATTCAAATGTGCACTCCATTTATCATATAAGTTAAAAAAGTAACAAGATTCAGAACAAAAGAAAAATCAACAATGTGAAGAGACATACCTGTGGAATGTCTTGTGAGCCACAACTGATTTTCCATGAAAGACACTAGCGGCAAAGTGTCCACCACTAGCAAGCAAGACGATACGCATTTGCCTATCCTCCATATTCTCTCGAATCAAGTTTCTCAACCTCTGAGTCACTTCATTCTCGGCCAAGCTCCCACAATCATCGAGAGAAACTCCTCTGTCATTCCCGAACGAAACCCTTTCGGACTCGTCCATGATTAAGCTTTTCCAGATAGAAACTTTGTCACCAGTTTGAAGACGAATAAATAGCTTCTTTTTATCAATACCCTTTTGAGCATCAAAGTGGAATGAGTGTCTTGTCTCAGCTTCGTCCTCGGATCCTGATATACTAGAAACATCATAGTCTTGGACAGACTCAGATGTCAATTCATCAACATCATCTTCTTTCAATATAGCCTTGCCAGCAACACTCAGCTTGATCTACAATCACAACAACCAAATTAAGTATTTAAAGCCATTGGAAACCGAAATTTGAATACTTTTTTTTCCATATTATCGCATTCGATACCCATTCAATCATCTCGAAAAAAAAGTAATAGGAAGAGAGAAATTACGTTAAGGCGATGAATATCGGACTTGAAGTGGGAGCGTTGATCTTGAAGAGATACGAACTCAATTTTACAAGTATTACAAGTCCATCTATCCAAAACGAAACCGTCCTTGGTGAACTTCTCCTCCGCCTCCTCCACAGGTCCTAACCGGAGATACGTCGATTGAGTCTGCGAAGGATTCAACAACCAACACGAGTCAAAGAAATCTGCCGCCAAGTCAAATATCGATCGAGGCAGTCTATAATCTGTGTTTAGAATCTCAACGGCGGGAGTGCCCGTGGCGGCGCCGGTGGTCGCCATGAATTATGAATTAGATGATATACAGGATTGATTTTCAAACGCCAACATACACTGATATTGGATTTATTATTTTCTAAATGGGCCATAATCTTATTAAAGTGGCCCATATAAGGTCCAATACTACAAAGCGGCGACGTCAGTTTTGTAGACTGCAGAAAAATCCCCAAGGAACAAACAAGAAGCGCCAAAAGCATCGACGAGACTAATAAAAGAGGGGAGGAACTGGAAAGATTCTAGTAGTTTCGAATTCGGCATCAATGGTGAGACGCTGATCCGTCCTTATATTTAGGTTTTTATTTGAGTGTATAATTTCGAGTTTCGTGGTTCTGATTGTTGTCGTGGTGTTGGCGCAGTCAGTAACTTTGCACACGAATCTGGGTGATATCAAGTGCGAGATCTTCTGTGACGAGGTTCCAAAGAGTGCTGAGGTTACTTCTTCTCCCACCTTATCTTTCTATTGGACTTCTTTTCTCTGAATTTGTTTTACAAAATCAGTCAGTCGCAATTAGGGTTTTTTTGAATGTGAATTGGAAGTTGTGTGTCAAGTTAACCTTTAGCTTTGATTTTTTATTTTTGGTGCAGAACTATTTGGCTCTATGTGCTAGTGGCTACTACGATGGTACTATATTTCATAGAAATATCAAAGGGTTCATGATTCAAGGAGGAGACCCAAATGGGACTGGGAAAGGAGGAACTAGCATCTGGGGCAAGAAATTCAATGATGAGATCCGAGACTCCCTTAAGGTACTTTCACTCACTACTCTCACTCATTCATCTTTTGCAAAGGCATCATCAATGTAATGCTACTGTTTCCTGGGTTGTTGATATCTCTATCTCTGTGTTTTGATGATCTATATTAGCAGCCATATGTATATACGATTCTTTTAGCTCATAACCCATTACACTTTAGAAAACTACCAACTTCATTCAATACTAGCCTGATATGTTCCCTTTCACTGTTAATGTGTTTCGGCCAACTAGTAGTATCCTTAACCGTACTCATATAACTGCTAGTGCAGGGAACTAATTACTTTCTTGGAACTAGACTGATAGGACCATAACTATCTCTAGTTCCGTTGATGATAATTTACCTGGTTCTGTTCTCTTATGCAGCACAATGCAAGAGGGATGCTCTCAATGGCCAACAGTGGCCCAAACACAAATGGAAGCCAGTTCTTCATTACCTACGCAAAACAACCACATCTCAATGGACTTTATACCATCTTTGGCAAAGTCATTCACGGCTTTGAAGTGCTTGACATTATGGAAAAGGTATACCAATCTCTTTTGTATTTTCTTCCTTGTTGTGACTGTTGCAAGGTTAGCCTTAATTGGGTCTTAAAGAACAATGGTTGCGGTGAATTGAAAGCCTGGAATAGGATTTTTGATCTGAAAACTCATCTAACGGTTTGAATGATGTGATTGTGGGATCTTGCAGACCCCAACAGGAAAAGGAGATAGGCCGCTTGCTGAGATAAGGCTAAACCGTGTGACGATCCACGCCAATCCACTTGCTGGTTAAGTCAAATGTGGCAGAAGCCCTATTGCTGTATTTTCATTTGTTTCGGTAAAGCTGACATGCACACTCAGAAACTTTAGTAAAACCACCGTGTCACCTAATTAAAAAGTTTGTACTGGATTTACCAATCATTGTCCTTTGAAAGGGGTTTTTGTATAATCTCCAGCAAGAATTCAAATACACAAGTTCATCGAGGCCTACCAAATCTTAAAAATGGGCTAAACGAAACGAGTTCCGGATCCAACAAAAACGGATCTCTTCCAGGACCATTCAGTCTTTTATGCCTAGCCGTTCGGCGCAATTATAGCGATCATAATTCACTCAGCACAAATCTGGTAAGGGTAAAAAAGTAAACACCGTACTCTTTTTGACAAAGAGGGACCCATTGAACACAACGACTGTCTCTGTCTTCATTCAAATACTAACGCGCGTGGGCCCCGCAAACCTCCTCCTTCATCACTGTTTGTAAAAATAAAAGAAAAAACCCAAAAAACCCCCAAAAAAACCAATTGAAGAAGAAACACACCAAAACCGCTCTTGGTCTTCTTCTTCTTCCTCTATTCTCTTCATCTTTTGAATTTTTTTTTATCTTCTGTTTGCATAAACCGCCGTCTCGACTCTGGAAGATTGAAAAGACTAATAGCATATGGCTATGGCGTCTTCCAGAAATGGTACGACTAGAGGATCCATGAGACCGATATCTGGAGCTAATTCCTCCAATCTCAGATCGTCTTCTTTCAAATCGAGGATTCCTTCATCGGCGCCTGCTCCCCGCCGGAACTCCTCTGCTTCTCTCGGAGGATCTTCCGCCGCAGACAATGGAGGTCCGTTATTATTATTACTTTCTCATACTATACTGAGATTTGATTTGAAAAGCAACTATCGATTACACAGTGTTCTGGATTAGATGAATACTTTTCTATTGGTTTTTGCTTCTGTAGAATTGTGGTTATGTGTTTATATTTTCTTTTTTACAGTGCCTGGGAGAGTTCGAGTGGCTGTAAGATTACGACCTCGAAATGCAGATGAGTCTGTGGCAGATGCTGATTTTGCTGATTGTGTTGAGTTGCAACCTGAGGTTTGTCTCCATTTCCTTATTATCTGAGTGAGGAGGGCTTTCATCTTTATCACTCTATTGCTTCAATCCTCTTTTTGCGTGTGTCTTAGCTTAAAAGGTTGAAACTGAGGAAAAACAATTGGGATACAGAGACGTACGAGTTTGATGAGGTGCTTACCGAAGCTGCTTCACAGAAGCGAGTCTACCAAGTGGTTGCCAAGCCTGTTGTAGAGGTCTCTATGGTTTTCTTTTCTTCACTATTCTTCTTGGATGCTCCTTTTGCTCCCTTGAGGGGTAATTTGTTGATGTCCCTGTGAATTTCATTTGGTCTGTAGAGTGTTCTTGAGGGTTATAACGGAACTGTGATGGCTTATGGTCAGACGGGTACGGGAAAAACTTTTACTCTTGGAAGATTAGGAGATGAAGATACTGCTGCTCGTGGTATCATGGTTCGATCAATGGAAGATATCATTGCAGGCACTTCTCTAGATACTGACTCTGTCTCTGTCTCATATTTACAGGTATCTTTCGTTTCCAAACTATTCATTGATTCTTCACTTACTACTTTGCATTCTTTAGCTTATTTTGATTCCTTTTGCTTTCATTTTTTTTTTGAAACTTTTCTCCAGCTTTATATGGAAACCATCCAAGATCTCCTAGACCCAACTAATGACAATATAGCCATTGTCGAAGACCCCAAAACTGGGGATGTCTCCTTGCCAGGGGCGACCCATGTAGAGATCAGGAACCAGCAAAATTTCCTTGAGCTACTCCAGCTTGGGGAAACACATAGAGTTGCAGCCAATACAAAATTGAACACTGAATCTTCTCGAAGTCATGCAATTCTCATGGTAATTCACCTCAGTTTGGCCTTCTGAACTTTCTTTGAAACTTCCTACGCGTTTTTGTTCATTCCTATTGTTATTTTGAGTTGATGCATGATCAATAGTTCAGGTCCATGTCAAGAGGTCAGTGGTGGAAAACGAGGATTCTGTCTCAAATGAAATGGAGAACTCCTCTCACTTTGTCAGACCATCAAGGCCATTGGTTAGGAGAAGCAAGCTAGTTCTAGTAGATCTTGCTGGTTCTGAACGTGTTCACAAGTCTGGTATAAACCCTTAATTATCAAGCTCTTGTACAAAGCAGATTTACTCATTTTTTCGTATCGCCTCCATAAGAGACAGATTAGGAGAATTCCACCTTATGGGAGTGCTCATTTTCACCTTCCTACTTGCAACGCAGGCAGCGAAGGCCACATGCTGGAAGAAGCTAAATCCATTAATCTCTCACTTAGTGCTTTAGGGAAATGCATAAATGCAATAGCTGAGAATAGCCCTCATGTTCCACTTCGTGATTCAAAACTTACTCGCTTGTTGAGAGATTCATTTGGTGGTTAGTTATCTTCTTATTCATTCTTGCTCATATGATAAGTCCTGTTGGCTTGAATTCTGAATTCTTAATAAATTGATGTTTCTGTATTATCATTCACGTGTATATATATGTTGTTTGCATTTCAGGCACAGCAAGAACATCCCTAATTGTGACCATTGGTCCCTCTCCGCGTCACAGAGGAGAGACAACAAGTACTATATTATTTGGTCAAAGGGTGGGTTTTCACTAACATTACCCAACCGTAATATCCGTAATGTAGAAATCTATGGAGACATTTCAATCCTTAAGTATTTTCAATCTTGGGCAGGCAATGAAGGTAGAGAATATGTTAAAGATAAAGGAAGAATTTGACTACAAGAGTTTATCCAAGAAACTTGAGGTCCAACTGGATAAGGTGATTGCTGAAAATGAAAGGCAGCTGAAAGGATTTGATGATGATGTGGAGAGAATAAATCGACAAGCACAAAATCGTATATCAGAAGTTGAAAAGAACTTTGCAGAGGCCTTAGAGGTTAGTTCATGCAAAATCCAGTTAGGCAGTTAGGCACTCCTTGGCATATACCCAAAAGAATCTGAAAATTAAAAATCAGAAAAATGGTTTCATATCCGTCTTTTGTTTCAGTACCTTTTGAAATCCGGTAAAAAACTTCTAATATTATGTTTACAGAAGGAGAAACTAAAGTGTCAGATGGAGTATATGGAATCAGTTAAAAAGCTTGAAGAAAAGCTGATATCAAACCAACGGAACCATGAAAATGGTAAACGCAACGGAGAGGTATCTTGCCCACAGAACTCTTTTGTTTTATTTTTCTTGTGATGGGAGTGTGCGAATCATTAACCAGTAAATATTACTTTGTAGGTCAATGGAGTTGTTACAGCTAGTGAACTCACTAGGCTAAAAGAATCACTTGAGAATGAAATGAAGTTAAGAAAAGCAGCTGAAGATGAAATGAACAAAGTAAAAAGCCAGTCAACGCTTAAGACAAGATCAGGGGTACCCAGTCTTCAACTTCTCTCTCTGACTTTCTCTATCTCTCTCCCTCTCAATGATTTGACATCTTAGATAATATTTAACCAAGCTCTCTGGCGTTTTAGGAAGGCGAAGATGCTGGAATATCAAGATTACAAAAACTGCTGGAAGATGAGGCTCTTCAGAAAAAGAAACTTGAAGAAGAGGTCACCATTTTACGAAGTCAACTTGTGCAACTTACTTTTGAAGCTGACCAGGTACAAACGAATTCAGAGTGTGTATAGGTATCTGCTTTAGTACATCAGATAAAAGATTAGTCTCCATCGTTTACACTCTTTGAAAGTACTTTGTAACACTTGGGGAATAGTACAAGCATGGTTTCATGTATTACCTATTAACCTGCTTCTGTACTTGATAACAACTGTATCTTGGTAATAATTTTTGTCTAACCTTGAGTCTCATGAATTTGTTATCTAACAGTTGAATCTTATTCTTCCAGATGAGAAGATGCTTGGACAGAGGTGCCCCGGGGAATTCATACTCTGGCACGGACTCATTACCATCACGGCATTCCCAAGCAAGAGAATCTGTGAATGGACAGAAGGCACCGTTTGCCACACTATGTGAGCAAGGTAATGGGAATTTCTTGTAAAATGTTGGAACCGGAGTGTAACTGCCTTCGTTACTCTTACAACTTTCTATCCTCTTTGAAACAGTGGGACTTCAAAAGATCTTGCAATTGCTTGAGTCAGATGATGCAAATATAAGAATTCATGCTGTGAAAGTTGTAGCGAATCTTGCAGCTGAAGGTAACTTTTGCTCACTCACAGACATATATACATCATCTCTGAGGTTCAACTTTTTTTTTCCCTATAGGTACTCACGGTTTCCCTGTTTTATTTTGGTTTGATAAGCAGAGGCAAACCAAGAAAAGATCGTTGAAGCTGGAGGGCTGACATCGTTGCTAATGCTTCTCAAAAGCTACGAAGATGAAACTGTGCGAAGGGTTGCCGCTGGTGCGATTGCCAATCTCGCAATGAATGGTAATGTCTCACTGATACTGATTAGTAATTAGTAGTTAGACAGACAGTGAAAGCAGAAAGAGACTAATTACTCGGTGGGTTAGTATGTGCTCATGTGTTTTAGTTATTGTTTATGGGGTAACAGAAGTGAGTCAACAACTGATAGTGGACCAAGGTGGAATCAGCTTGCTATCTCTGACAGCTGCAGATGCAGAGGATCCACAGACTTTACGCATGGTTGCTGGAGCTATAGCTAATCTCTGTGGCAACGGTAAAATAATCATTTTTCTTTTGAACAAGAAACCGATCAGTTTCTGAAATCCTTTTTTTGCTTCTTTGCAGACAAACTTCAAGCGAGGCTATGGTCTGATGGTGGAATAAAAGCGTTGTTAGGAATGGTTAGATGCGGACATCCGGATGTTCTTGCTCAGGTGGCTAGGGGAATTGCGAACTTTGCAAAGTGTGAGTCCCGAGCAACCACTCAAGGTAAAAAGCTCTTCCAGTATTATTGCCTTGGATCAGAGAGATGTTACTTTTTTGTTTGCTGGGGTTAATGTGAAGAGGGTATGAAGGTGTGAAGAGTGGAAGATCACTACTAATAGAAGATGGAGCTCTTCCGTGGATTGTACAACATGCAAACGATGAAGCTGCGCCAATCAGGCGCCACATAGAGCTTGCGTTATGCCATTTGGCCCAGCATGGTTAGTTAGTGCGATCGCTGTCTTTTATTTGATCCTTGTAAGTTGATGTTGAATGATGTTTTTTGGTGGGGGCAGAGGTGAATGCCAAGGAGATGATAAGCGGAGGAGCGTTGTGGGAGCTGGTGAGAATATCAAAGGAATGTTCAAGAGAAGACATTCGAAGTTTGGCTCATCGTACTCTCTCTTCCAGTCCTGTCTTTCGTTCGGAGATCCGCCGCCTCGGCATCGACTTTTGACTTGGTTCGATTTTTGTATCATAATTATCATCTCTCAACGACCATCTTTTATATTCTTTCTATTTATTCATTTTATCATGTTGTTGTACTAACTATTTATTTTCTCTTTGCTTCTCATTTAGTTTTCACTGTAAAAAAACCATGCCAAATCGTCTTGAGTGATTCATTCAATCTCAAAAATAAAATAAAAAGTAAAGTTTGCGAAGGCTTATTATGCAACAATGTGTCAAAAACACAGACTGTCTGCTAATATTTTACAATTTACATTATAAGAAAAGAAACTCCTCGTGAACGCTAATTCTCATCCCATGACTACCAAACAATGAAGAAAAAGAAGAAAAGAAATAAATGTGAAGAAAAGAGATAAAAGAGAAGAACCAACCAATCAGGATTATGATGGAAATCGAAAATGAAAGAGAGATATTAGCAGGAAGAACGGAGGAGAACAGGTCCCATTGATGTCTGAAGCATATCACTAAGAGCTACTTGTACCTCCCCCCCTGACCCATGTTCACAGCTTATCAATGTCGCTATCAACGGAAACAACTCCGGCAAGTTCTTCTTGAACAGCGACTCTCCCATGTTTCCCAGTGTCTGAATCGCAGCTACCACTAGTGGAGCCCGCGCGGTTAACTCCTTCCTTTTTCCCGACCCAGAGGGAACCGCCCATCTAGACGACTGCTCCCCTGAACATGAAATGTCTATGTAGAACTCTAAAACCTCTCTGCACAGGCTTATGAGGTGGGATTCTATTATGGCCTCGTCATAACCCACAGGCTGGTCTGCGATGAGGTTGTCTAAGAAGGTCATACATGTTTGGAAAGATTCATTCTCCAGGCGCAGCAGAGGAGCTTCTTGGGATTCCGGAGACAGCCCTAGCTCCTGCAACTTGGAACGTAAGACTGGATCCGCGTTGATTTTATGAGCGTTGGATGCGATGCCGTGCATAGCGTCAAAGAGCATCAACATGTGATTGGCTTTGAGAGACTTACGGTACATGTTGTAGATATCTGTTACCGCCTGCAAACAAAGAGCAAGGAAACATACATACACAAATACTCGTAAGACTGTTTATATGTGTATATATCCATATGTTTCATCACCAAATAGACTGAGACTTGACTGACCTGGATCACAAAAATCTGAATTGAAGCTTTGGATTTGGCATCTGCTACAGCAGCATGAAGCTGCCTGTTTCTTCTTCTCAGTGTGTTGTTGGAATTTTCATTTGTTTCATCCTCATTGCTTACATCCTCTGTCAAATCTTCACTGCTAACGTATGAGAAGTCAGGGGATGTAGCATCTGCTGCTTCTTTGATACATGACACAACCTCGAGCCATTGTTCGTCTGAGAATTGATGACCGACGTCTCTCATCAGACGTACCAGAGCAGCAATACCCGCACCAGCAAGACTTTGGTGAGGACGTTTTATCAAGCTTACGAATAGCATCAGTACCTTCTTAAGAAGAGGGTTAACTGTTTTGTAAAAATTCACAAAGAGGTCTACAACTAGCTGTAGAGCTAACGAGCACGTCTCATAAAGCCAAGACTCTTGGTCCACTTCCCCTTCGTAACCTCTCTGATCTGTTGAATCCTCACCAGACGGGTCAACATCGTGATGCACATAGTCAAATATCCGAAATAAAACAGACTCGAAAACCCGTTCCCATAATGACAGACTGAAATGGTCACCGTGGTTCCGCAGAGTATCAAACAGTACTTTCAATGCAACCTTCCTAATTTCAGCTCTTGGGTCGAAACTAAGTTCAGATAAACCTGCACGGAAAAGAAAGCCAGAAATATCAAGGAGTTGCAAATGCTGATGTGACAAGTAAAATCCATAAGAAAAGAAGTGCGAAAATGGCTTACCGGCTAACAATGGAAACCAAGAATACAAATGTTCATCACTTTCAAGAAATTTTCCACTATCTTGTTTTCCACTTTTTCCTCCCTGAGGAGAAGATGGAGGGTTCCTCCTCAATGATGAACCAACATAGCCTTCAGCAAGTTTTCTGGCGCAATATTGAAGGAAAGCAATGGCTTGGAGACTGATATCTTTCTCAAATTTACAATTGGTGAATGCAACAAGGCAATTCACACAGTCTGTGAAGGTGGTTGTCTCTGTCTCCGTGATGTGTGGGAAGTAGTCTCGGATAATCTTCTCAACCATTTCAAAAGACAAGAACACAATATTTTTATGTGCATCGTGTGCCGCTGTCGTGAAAATCTGCAAGAGCAAACAGATTTCAGTAAGTAGATCTGTCATCAAGAACTGAGAGAGACATCAACGTAATCGGGAGTTTGATGGATCAAATACCATGAACATACTCTTCCATCCCGACTTGACATTGTCAACACGGGATAAAACCATCTGCGAGACACATCGTATAATCAATTCCCTGATCTCAACAGCACCACTTTTACGCATGACAACAACAAAAGGTTTCATAAATTCATTTTGGAAGTTATAATTTGCCAACTCTTCCCGCTCTAAGAACTTCATAGACAGCTGGCGCAAAGAATCCATAGCAAAAATTGCAATGGAGAGGTTATCAGAACAGCCAATAGTCACAAAGAAATCGGAGAGCACATGCCAGATGCTAGACCAGACAAGTCTAATGCGGTTCATGTTATAGTGCCTGCCGTTACAACCAAAAGAGTATTAACAAGAGAGAGTTTGACCAAAACACAACAGATATCGAAAGAAAAGATTGATCCCACAACAAATATCGAAAGAAAAGATTGATCCTTACGCTATTTCCACAATCTTTGTTAGGCTGAAGACCCGTGGATCAGATGGAGATCGTAACTCATCCATGGAAACTTTGCAGAGGGCTTTAACAAAGTCAATTATCGCTTCACTGTTCAATCTTTGACTACGAGTAAATATCCGACTCATGTCACCAACTTGTTCTAGCAAATTCAGATTGGATATCAGGTTGTTCATTTGGTCAGACGTCACCGTATTTGAAGCCTTGCCAGCAACACCTGAACCATCATATGAACCTCGTATCACAGCAGATGCAGCATACTGAAGTTTTCCAGGTGTTCTTTCTTTAACTGCGGGTACGGAATTTGGCTTAGCCAGTGGAGAATTTCCTGGCTCAGTTTGAGGAAATGCAAAGAAAGTAGCATCAGGAGGCGCTCCTTCTCCCAAGAGATGAAGATGCTCAAACCGTGAAACACAAGTCAATATATGCTCCCAAGCATCTTGTAGATAGTTACCTTCTTCCTCCGCCAGTTTTACTATTGCCTATCAGTGAACAGACAAAAACAGTTAATCCTAAGAAGCCACTTCGTATCATCCATTGGTGTTTTCAAGATTATTCAGGTTTGGATGTGATGCAAGGCAACTCAATTCAACAAAACAAAACCGCTAACTCAATCACCATTTCCTAGAGGAAAAGTGCAAAAAGAAACATGAATTATTTTTTTCCCATGATTTTCAGACGCAAAGGGTGAATAAAACTTAAAACTAAATGAGATCTCCCCACTCTCATTTTGTACCCTGAGTATAAGGTAGGAAGTTGAGAAAAACAATACAAACCTTTATGGCTTCAATGTTTTTTTGCTTGATATCAGCAGGAGAGTGGAGGGAAGTAAACTTTGCTAGTGAAGTCACAAAGGCATCTCTGTGCGTTTTTAAGGACATTACAGAAGTGACATGAATGGCATGATGGAAACCCTCAAGACATAATGTTGTAATTACTGCATCATCACTCTGGTCAAGTGGAACACTGAAAGCTGCCAACATAGGAGCCCAACACACCTCAACCATAAATCTGAGTATAACCACATCCGAGGCTGCATAATAAACTGACCTACAGTGGAAAACGAAAATCAGAAACTACAAGATACACTTTTTCTGGTAATTCCAAGTATAAAATCCTAGCTAATTAAAAAAATAGTCGTAACTACAAACTCCCGTAGAGTGACTATCTGAGCATAAGTTGGATGCCCAAAAAGAGAAAAGAATGGAAACAAAAGGCACCATAAAGGAAGCTTCTTACTCAGATTTGCGAGCTTTTTCTTTAAACCTCTCTTGCATATGCCTGATAAGATCATCACTGGTCTCCATGTACATATCGTCACCACGCCTAGGAACAACAATATTTAAGATGGTGTCTAAGCCAAGTAATCTACTTGAGTTTGTCGGCTGCTTCTGTTGTGGACCCAAACCATCGTCCTTCATTTTTATCTCATTTCTAGATATCCTTTCATATAATGCACGTAGATATTCCTCAGGCAAGTCTTTCCCATCATCTATGCCACGATTATTTCTAATAAAACCATCAGCTGTCATCTGCAAGTTGTAATTGAAAAGTTAAGTAATGAGTTACCTTGTTTGAGCATAGAACCACAAGCTTCAAACAAGATTGAACTAGGATCTTCCTCAAAAAAGCTTTCAGTAAGGTTCTAAACGAAACAGCTCAAATATGTACCTTGCTCTTCACCATAGGGTTATGAGCATCTGTGTTGAGCAAAATGACAGAGTAAGCGAGGACATATGCCGTATCAGCGCTAGAAAAAGCCTTTGGGTTACATTTACAGTAACGCTCTGCAAACTTTTCCATGATACGATCGATTTTTTGTGCTTCTCCTGGCAGCCTAAAGCCCCGGAGAAAGGTTCGAATTGCCTCATCAAATTCCATGCCTTGAAAGTCGAAAGAATCCACATATGCATGCATCACTTTAAGAGAAAGGTCTTCTCTTTCCCCCAGATAATCCCCTACCAAAGTCTTGTTCAGCCCCGATGCATCTTTGAGAAAAGCTGCTATTTCCTCTGGTGTGTCCCCCACCTTGTTTGCCTTGATTAGAAATTCAATGCCTTTCTTCGGTTTCTGGTTGAAAATGGAAATACCTTCCTGCCATCGAAAAAACCAAATCAGGTTTTAGCTGATAGACTGAGACAAAAGTCAATGCGCACTTACGGTAAATTAGGTAAAAGTTTACCTGAAGTTCAAGCTTGTAAGCTCGGCGCTGCTCTATTGCTAAGGCATCAGAAGTCCCACTGGACAATTCAGACTGAGATTCTGATCTTTCAAAACCCCCATGGCCTCCATCACCCTTACCATTTTCCACCGGATGACTTCCTTCTTCAAGATTTCTATCATCAACTTCTAGCATTTTTGCTGAATAAGGATCTGGAAGACGCAACTGCTTATTCACCCAGTCTCCCATAGACCTTAAAACAGCAACTAAACATTTCATGGCTTCAAGTTTCATAGCTGCTTCCTGAGGTGGTAACAAGGTAGTAACTGTACCAGGAGGAACTCCTTGGGCAGTCTTAAGGAGACCATTGACCATCCTAAAAACAAACACAGAAATGAATGTCACTTCAAATAGTGTGCACTAGTTATTGATCCCAGCTTTTATACCCGAAAAAGAAAAGGGCATAAAGATAATTTTCACTACAAATGAGTGTTTCTAATCTAATGACATAGAATAAGGCAACAACAACATATCAATTCATACCTCTCAAAGATATTGGATGAGTTGACATCGCAATCATAATTGATGAAGATATCTACCAAAATCTGCGAATCAACACAGAGCTTGTCCAAGAACCGAAGCACTATCATCTTCTGTTGAAAATCAGGTTGAGCAACATTCTCTAACACTCTTAGAACAATCATAGGGAAGAACACCCCAATCTCTGCCTTCAGCCCGGCACGAAATCTCGAAACCAAGCTAAGTAAAATCGAGCACGAAAGCTGGAAAATAATCATAAGATTTGAAGCGCAGTTCTTCAGTAAGGAGAGACACAGATATTGCTTGATGGCGCCTAAGAACCTGTTTCAGAAAGAATATATGCCAATTTTTCAGAAGAAACACCAATACCTAAATTAAAAATCGCGCCCAAAGCAACTATCAACCAGATGAAATGGAGATAAATTAGCAATCTCCAATGTTGAAAGCTTAGCAAACTAGCTAGTGTGGCTTATAAAAATGCAAGAAGCTTAGCAAACTAGCTAATGTGGCTTATAAAAATGCAAGAAGATAAGCAAAACAAACCTATCGCTGGTTCTAAAGACAGCACCGGCATTCTCCAGCAGAATCTTCAATAGCTCGAGAGCCACAATCTTACCTCTCATCAACTCTGGATCTTCCTTGGGAGGCGTCTTCATGGACAGCTTGCAGAGTGCCCTGAATACCAAGAAGGCGTCTCTTCTAAGCTTATTACCAATCTGAACCTCAGAATCATCGTCTTTCTCCAATTCTCCATCGGCAAGCTCCCCTTTTCTTCCCTCTAGGGCCGACTTATACATACTGATCTCCCAGTACTTGGCATCCAACATATCCTTATCTGTAGAATCCAACAAATCAGTTGGATTAGCAGTCCCAGGCAATGAAGTCTCGAAGGCCCCGTCGTGGCCGCCGAATGTGCCCTTGGCGTTAGCTGAATTGAAAACTCCATCAATATCCTGCATAATTTTGGTGATGAAACCTTGAACGGACTGCGTCGTTGATGGATCTGATTCAGATTTGTCCACCGGCTCCATCAGCTCGGCAACGACGATAGGCTGAATCGGGACTGTGGATGAATCTGCCTCCATTCTTCTGAAGACGATAACAGACATCTGCACGAGCGAGGCTTTAGCCGTAGCCTGATTAACCACGTTTCTGCTTCCTAAGTAGATACCATAACAAGTCCTCACGATCTGAAGCAAGGAATCTCCATGGATCCTCAGGGAAATAGAAGTTACAGCAGTTAAGAGCGTCTTCAAGACGAGTAACTCGAGTCCTTCCTCATCCAACTCGTGACATTTGCAGATGGTTTCAATGAGCTTGGAAAGGAGTAGCGCTTCAGGTCCGCCGGTGGGATCCGCCTCACCGCGAACATAGCCATGTGCAATTAGCTTCTGGATGCAATCAACGGCCGGATCGACAATCTTGAGAACGGCGGTGCCGGAGGCGTTAATCAGAGGACTGAGAATGATCTCTGACTCGGCAAGAGAGAATTCAGCGGCTCCTCCGTCGTGAAGCGGTCCAGGAATGGAGGATCCAGATTCAGAGTCGGCAACAGGAGAAGAATCCTCAGGAGATCTGAGACGTTCAATGACGGATTTGCACTCGTGAGCGAGCTTGGAGTGCTTACGCCATGAGGCGTTCTTAATGACCTTCTCCAAAGCTGGGATCACAACTCGACCTAAGCGGGAATCGACTTCCGTAGAAGCCATTCCAGATTGGTGGAGAGTTCAACGAATAACCAATTCAGATCTATCTATAAGGAGAGTATGTATGTAGCCAGAGATAAAGGATAACAACAACAACAAAAACGTCTCCTCCTCTGCGATCGAACCAAACCCAGGCTTGGCGAGTCGTCACGTCTCGTCTCGTCAGCTCAGTGAATTACACACATCTATGAAGAATACCAGAAAGGGAAGAAGAAGAAGAGGCAAACAAAACTGAGCTTCAGTGAAGTAATAATATAAAAACCGAGAGATAACCAGATTCGGATCGCCGTCCTCTCCTACTCTCTGATTTTTTTTCCCTATTATACCTTAAATGACTTAAATGTCCTTGAACAGACCTTTACTTAACCGAGTGATACCTCTGAATTCGAGGGCGTATTTGATATTTTCTAAATGAGGAAATCTGTATCTGTTGACCGTTCCGGTGGACTCCCGGTCATGCTTCCAGTTTATCCTTTACATCAACAAGGTTTTGACGTCATATATCTAAATAAAACACTTTTGGTAAAACTGTAAAAGTGATATTCATTGGATTAATTCCCAGAATAGAGATATCCAAAATTTCATATAAAAATTGTTTTATATTGGAGACAATTATTCATAAAACAAAAAACTTAAAAATTGAAATGAAAATTAAACCCCATTAATAGCTTTCTATCTTAAAAATATTTTTGATATATATGCAAAAAGCTATAATATTTAACCTACGCATAGCGGGAAAAATAATATATGGGGTCATAATTCTAACGGAGACTAAGCCCAAAAGAGGCCTATTTTGAAGCAGACATTTGTGATGTAGTGTTGTCTATCCGCCTGAAGTAGAAGAGCAGAGCAACAAAGTCTCTCTTCTTCTCCACCGCTCTAATCTATCCACCACCCAATTCTGTAGTCTATGAATTTGTGAGTAATCAGAGAAGCTCGATTCTGTAATTCTATGATTCTTAGGCCATTGAATTTTTAAGGTACATGAATTGTATAGTTGTTTGCGTTCTCTAGAGATTTAGGTTTATTTCTGGATGTCTATAATGGGAATTTATGGCTGCAACGCAGTGTTGAGCTTCGGCTTGAGATGTCCTTTTGTTATTAGAAGCCATAAGCTATACCATCGCATGTTTAGACTTGTAGAATCTCGTCAAATTAGGCTTTGTAGTTGCAAATGTAGTGCGGGTATGGCTACTGGCGAGGTTGTAGAGACGGAAGATACACATTTGCGCTAATTTAGGCTCTCAACAATGAATTAATGCGTTAATTTAACACCGAAAACTCACTTGATGATAAATCCAAGTATGCGTTTACACATGTCTTTTTCTTGTTTCCATCTACAACACAAACAATCCATTCTAATCAATTCCTTGTTAGATATTGGGAAACAATATGTTACACATACTAATAAATCACCCTTTTGAGTCTTATATACATGAATCCAACTCTATTTTCAAACTTAAGAAAAAAAAAAGTTATAAACTAGTTTTTAGTTCTTCTCTAATCCCCTCTGTCTACTTAAACCCTTATATATATATATATATATATAAAGATAATATAATTTTGTATTTATGAATTTCTGTTAGAACTCATAAATAATTTTTTAATATAAAAAAATATTATGTTGTATTTTAAACTATTTTATTGTTATAGCGTAAATAAATTTATCATAAAATAAAGTAAATTTTTGTATAAGTTTTTAAATTCTAAATATGCATAATTTTTATTTCAATAATCGTATAACCTGTTTAAATACAACAGTTGGTGTTACTAATCACAAATTTAATTTATGTTAATTATTTATATAAGTGAATTTATCTATAATTTTGTAATTTATTACCAAAATAATTTGATTTTTTTTTTAATTTTAAACTTTCAAATCTAAAACTATTAAAACTTATAATATCCAATCCGTTAATTTTATTTAGATCAAATTTTTCAATTTAATTTTTAACAAAAATCTCTATAAATTAATATTTATTAATTTATAGATAAATTAATATCACTATAAATTAATAAAATATTATGATCCTAATATTATCAATTTATAGAGGTGTATACAACTCGAGACAGATCTATGTATCTCGATAACAAATATGTGCATCAGCTTACCAAAGTGTATATAGACTAAAAGCGGATGGTATATACCAATTCAAATAGTAAAAGAGTGAAAATATTTCAAATAAAATCATATATACTAGACAGATCAAACAATTTAAAATGGAAAATATGAACCCATGAGCTTCTGTATAATCACTATACTAAAGTATATGACTAAAAGTGGATTGTATATACCATTTCAAATAGTAAAATAGCGAAAGTGATACCGAGAGAGATCCGAGATCATAAAGAAATATAACGATCGACGGTGATGTTATGGTGATAGGACATGTCAAGGACATTGAAAGGGCAGTTAGAGATGTATGAAACGCTGTCGTAGTCATCGCTGTCGCTGCCAGTCTTGAGCGGAGTTGAAAGACTTATATTAATAGCTAGATACAATAGCTAGATAACCGCACCGAAGCAACTGTATCTTAATTTTTTTTTTAAGGAAAAGAAAAAGAAAGAGAGAGAGAGAGAGTAATTTGCACCTTGGTGAACAAGGCATTTGTTATAAAAAACAATTTTTTTTTTTGTCCCATTGCATTTTTAACATTAGTTAAAGAAAATTCTACCTCGCGTATAAATAAATATACTTTCTGCAATTTTCTACCTCTCATATACACGTCATCGGTCATCTTGACATCATCTGTAGTGTTTTTTTTGTTCCCTTTAAAAAAAACGAAGGTCAATTAGAAATAATTTAAATATGGAAGAAAAGAAGCAAAAAGATACAACCTCTAAAAATAAAATTGGATTCGATAAATTCGATAAATTTTCTATCAGTAGGATCAACATAGTTGATTAGTTTCGTTATAAACAAAACATAAAAATGAAGAGAGTTTAACCTTTGAAATTTTGAATGATTGTGGCTAGGTCTTAATATAGTTGGTTTAAGCCTTTGAGGTCTAGAGAAAAATAGTGATTAGTGGTGGCAATCCAGTGTAAGCTAAGCTGCGAGCTTTGAGCTCTTTGGTCTAGCAAATGAATGACGAAGATGGTTTAGTTACTAAGTTTGTATTGATTTGTTCAAAAATCATTTGACATAATTCAAAAGATAAATAAGATGGTGCATAAATAATGAAGAACAAAAGTGCGTATGATGAAATTATAGAAAACCTAATACTCACACATATGATGAAATGAAATTATAGAAAACCAAGCTGATACTCACACATATGATATAGCAGAAAAGAAAAGATGTCCTGGGTGATTAAAATGAAAACTAATAATATTACCAATCACGTTATAAGGTTCCAAAACATAAATCATTCCATAACTGATTTGCTAAGTATCTCTTCCGCCTGCTTCATCATCGTGAAACTCTTTGAGAACATTGAGAATCTGAGCTTCCATTTTCCTGACACGAGCAAGCAATCGATTGCAGGATCTGAGGTAACCCTTAACGTTATCCTTCTGGCATTTATCAATATAAAGCTCCATATCCCTCAGAATCTCCATGAGCTCATCAACCACCTGCGAATACTCCATGACCCGACCCGGGTCTCTCTCCACCACCTCTTCCAATTCTATCCTCGCAGTTTCTAAACACTCCGCGGATAAACGAATCCGGGCTTTCAAGGAGTCGTAGTTATCAGAGTCGTATACATCTAACAGTTTCAAGACCGTAGCTGCCTTGATTTTGTAAAAGTGAAGTGCTTTCACATAGCCCGGCTTTTGCTGCAAAGGGAGCTCTTTGATTGAACCTTCTTCCTCCAATTCGAGCTGAAAATCTACAGGAGCGGTGACGATTGGCGGATACTGGTGGAGGCGGATGAAGAACCAGGCAGAAGCAGCGACTGCGATGGTGGGAATGATAAAGTGACCGAATTGGGGATGTTTGTTAGGGTTCTGAGGAGGGTGAGGGTCAGAGGGTGAAATGGATGATGGAGATGTGATGGCGAAGAGGGAAATAGGGTTTTGAAGGTTTGAAGGTGGTCTGTAATAATGGTGAAAAGGGATGTTGTGGTGCATCCACGCCTTTCCTGCAAGACCCTCCATTGTTTTTTCGACAAATTTTAGAGGATGATCTCAAACTACCCTAAATCCCACACTCCGCTTCATCCATTTTCGATTCTGATGATGAATTTTGTAATCGGAATTGCGGAATTTGTATTTTCTTCCCCAATTTCAATTTCAAAGCCGACTGCGATTCTTTTTCTTTTTTTCTCGAGGAAAATAAAAGCAAAGAGATTTGAATTCCTCCGTTTTCTGATTAATGGGCTCATTACACACATTATTTTAGGCCTTTGTAAAGCCCATTAAATATGAGACGAGCTAATAGTTGCTGGTGAATGTAATCACTTCTGATCTCGAGGAAATATTAGACAGTAAATTTTGTTTAGCAGTTAAGGAAGTTTTGATAGGAACCCGTGTGTACAACAGTACATAATAAACTTGATTAAAGTATGAAAAGTGACGCCGAGACCGCTACAAATTAATATTTGAGTCGTATTTGCAGGTGTCTCTTTTTGTCATCTCTTACATCACATGGCTTGGGCGGTTCAACGTTGTTTTTAATTTTCCCCATCCACTTTATCTTCTTAATTAATGATTTTAGTAGAGTAATATTTTATTTTCAACGATAACATAATTATTAAAGCTAATTTTGGTGTGGGGCATGGTATATGTTTGTTTAGATGCACGTATAATTTTACTTCACGACTAATCTTTGCTTTTTTTATATATACTCCCCCGTGAGAAAGAGAGCATTAAGTGAACGTTAAATTTATGATTAATTTGGTCTACCATTAAAAGTCCATGTGAAGATGTTGGAGTAAACGTAACTACAAAATGAAGCAATATTAATAGCAATTGCAAACAATGAACTCAAAATGATGATCCTGTTAATTAAGAAGACGGAAGACGTTATTACAAAGTTATCAGTATTTCCTAAAAGGATAAACAAAATGTAAGAGATAGTAATGATATGAATAAGCAAAGAAAGAAGAAAATAATTAAATCAGCAACATTTGATGTAACATCCTCAACCATAACTAACTTATGGACTGATTGATTAGAATTTATTCTTTTAAGTTTTCTTTGTAAACTTTTATTGTGAGAAATTTTGTTGTAGAGACTTTTAGTAAAAGCTGCTATATAATAAATCTGATTGGTAACAAAAATTGTAGAAACTGTGACTTTAAATATTTTTAAAAGTTTGATTTGTAACAAAACTGTAGCTATTTTCAAATAATTATATTTTATTATATCATATTTAAATAAAAATAATGACATAAATTGATAAATAAATTTTATTAATAGTAAAAATTTTGGGAACAAAATATAAAACTCATAAATAATTATTAGTAACCAAAAATTTCATCTACTCCTACTTCGAGAGCTTCCGAATTATGAAGATAAAAATATTATACATATCAAAATTATAACTATCTACATAAAAAGTACCTATTGGAAATGCAAGTTTGAAGAACTCTAACTATCTGATAAAAAATAACTCTCCATAGGTTCATGTCTTTATAAAATTTTTAATAATTTCTAAAAATAGTAATTAATTTTTTCTTTTGAAAATTTCTCCATTGTTTTTGAATGATTCTTGATAGATTATTATGTGCTAATAATATTAATTTATTAATAATTATGTGCTAATTAGTCATAATTTTGTAATTTATTTTGAATAGTAAATAATAAATTATTATGAATAATAAATAATAAATTATTTTGAATAATAAATAATAAATTATTTTGAATAATTTTATTGTTACATGTATGATTTTTTCGTTTTCTAATTATTTGGCTGTAATTTATTATTAATTTTATATTATTGAATTAATGAACAAAACAAAAACATCATTTCAATAATTGTTAGGTAAAATTTTTTTACAGCTTTAAAAGTCTCATTTTTGAGACTTTAAAAAATTAAACTGAAAAATTCTAGTGGTTTTTAAAAATAACAGTTAGACTTTTAAGATTTAAAAATAAAATAAAAATTTTAAAATTTGATTGGTTGAAAATTAAGTTGGAAGACTTTAAATTTTTATAAAACCTTCAAAGTCTTCGACGCCATTTGATTCCGTGTGTATTAGTATATGCTTATTTGATTTTGAAATTTGAAAAAATAAGAAATAAAAATAGGAAAAAGAAAGAAAGAAAGAGAGAGAAGATATAATAGAGAGGAGGTGGTGATGTTTCCATGGAATCCGGAGGCACTAAAAACGCGCACCAAACAAACAAACAAAGAAAAGAGAAGAAGATTCTCCGACGCCATTGAGCCTTTTTGACTCCGTAACAAATGTCGCATCTCGACGACGACATTCCTTCAACGCCGGGCAAATTCAAGATGATGGATAAATCTTCCTACTTCCACCGTACGCGGTGGCAATCCTCCGTCGCTAAGCTTGCCTTTTGGTCTCTTGTCTTTATCGGTTTAATTTTCATCTTCTTCTACCGATCTCCCATCTCCTCCGATCCTTCTCGCCGCTCTCTTCCCACCTACTCTTGGGGCGGTCCCGATTGGGAGAAACGTGTCAGATCCTCCGCCCGTCTTCGTTCCCGCAACGGACTCTCCGTTCTCGTCACCGGAGCCGCCGGATTCGTCGGTACTCACGTCTCTGCCGCTCTTAAACGTCGCGGCGACGGCGTTCTAGGTCTCGACAACTTCAACGATTACTACGACACCACTCTCAAGAGATCTCGGCAAGCTCTTCTGGAAAGGACCGGAGTGTTCATCGTGGAAGGAGACATCAACGATTTGTCTCTCCTGAAGAAGCTCTTCGAGGTCGTTCCTTTCACTCACGTCATGCATTTGGCCGCTCAAGCTGGTGTCAGATACGCCATGGAGAATCCTAATTCATACGTTAATTGCAACATCGCTGGCTTCGTTAATCTCCTCGAAGTCTGTAAAGCCGCTAATCCTCAACCTTCCATCGTCTGGGCGTCCTCAAGCTCCGTCTACGGTTTAAACACCAAAGTCCCTTTCTCCGAGAAAGACAGAACAGATCAGCCAGCGAGTCTCTATGCTGCCACCAAGAAAGCTGGAGAAGAGATTGCTCACACTTACAATCACATCTATGGACTTTCTCTCACCGGCTTGAGGTTTTTCACTGTCTATGGTCCGTGGGGGAGACCTGACATGGCTTATTTCTTCTTCACCAGAGATATTCTCAAAGGCAAAGCTATTTCTATCTTCGAAGGCGCCAATCACGGAACCGTTGCTAGGGATTTCACTTACATTGATGACATAGTCAAAGGATGTTTGGGGGCTTTAGACACGGCGGAGAAGAGCACAGGGAGTGGTGGTAAGAAGCGTGGTGCGGCTCAGTTAAGGGTATTCAATTTGGGGAACACGTCCCCGGTTCCGGTAACAGATCTTGTGAGTATATTGGAGAGATTGTTGAAATTGAAAGCCAAGAGGAACATGATGAAGTTGCCGAGGAATGGTGATGTGCAGTTCACACATGCTAACATAAGTTCGGCTGAGAGAGAGCTTGGGTACAAACCCACCACAGATTTGCAGACCGGTCTGAAGAAGTTTGTAAGATGGTATCTTGGTTACTACAAGGGCGGCAAGAAAGTTGCAGCTTGATTGATTGATATCAGGATTCGTCTTCCTTTTCATTATTAATTAACACATTTTGTTTAGTGTTTCACAATGTTTGTCTTTCCCGTATATTGAATTGATTGATACACAGCAAATTAGTAAGAAGAGACAATTGGAGATATAATATTCTTTGGCGACCTATATTTGTGTTGTAATTTTCTCTGGTATATTAATCTAGTAGAGTTTACTGCATTTTAAAGGACATGTATCTCTCTAATGGGGGCAGAGAGTATGTTTGAGTAAACACTGAAATAAAAGCAACATGTCTAAAACTAAAAGAGAGTGTTGGAAGAAGAAGAAGGTAAACATCTTAAAGAGACTGTTGATGAGTCATGGATAGGTTCAATAGATCATTGTTTGCCTGTGAGAAATACTAGGGTGGAATTTTGGTCTCAGGGGGCTTGCAAACATAAATAGTTGGGCTGCTTTTTTAAATCCAAAGCACAAGTGGAAGGAACAAGAAACGTTGTGGCCATATCTAGTTTGGAAATCCAAGTTTATACAAAGAGAAAACGGTTAGCAATTGAACATACATATATATATATATATTCTAGGCATACCAAATGGGATGAAATCATAATCAATCGACCACTGTACTCAATAAAGCTAAGGATCAAAGCTTATTGGTTGATTATTATTTGGTCCTCGAGCATTGATTGTAAAAACAAAGATTAAATAAGAGGTAAAGTAAAGGGTAAAAAAAAAAGAGGAGAAAAAGGAAGAATAGAAAAGGACTTATTAATAGTGTGAGTTTCCCGATTGTAAGCGGAGCCACAAACAATTTCCCTGTATCTCTCTCTCTCTCTATGATGAAAATGATGAAACCACTCGTCGTCTCATTGGAATTGGAAATTGGGTACCAATGTCGTTCTCGGATTCAGAGACATCCTCTCATGGAGGAGAGTACAAGTTCTTTCGTCAGATCAGCCGCGATCGTAAGTAATCTCCCTTCCGTCGTTGCTATATCAATCACCTTTTGGTTGTTAAGGGTCAGAGTTTTTTTTTGCAGGATTGCTACACGAGATGCTTGGATCTACCAAAACCGGGGATTCTAAAGCTTGGAAGGTCTCTTTCTTTCTTCTTCTTTTTTCATGTTTTTTTTGGGGGAATTTAAAATAATACTCCTTTGGATAATTTGTTGCAGATACTGATAATGGATAGAGTAACGGTCAAAGTAATGTCTCAGTCTTGCAAGATGGCTGATATCACTGATCAAGGCATTTCCTGTAATCACACACAAATCCTACTTTTTTACTTAATTATTTTTGTTGTTGCAATCATCCTAATTTATTAATTGATTGATGCAAATATATATAAGTGGTAGAAGAACTTTTTAAGAGAAGGGAACCAATGCCTGGCATGGACGCTATCTACTTTATCCAACCTTCCAAAGAGAAGTTACTACCCTTGGCCTTTTTCAGTCATTCCCTGCTCACATCTCTCTTTTTTCATCCTACTAATCTCTCTGCCCTGTGTTTATGATCTTTATGTGCTCTCGCTTGTCTCTTGCAGCATTGTTATGTTTCTATCCGACATGTCTGGCAGGGAACCCTTGTACCGCAAGTATATAACAAACCCTTTCCTTTTTTTTTCTTCTTTCAAATTTCAAATCTTCTCATCTCTTTCTCTTTTCTTCAGGGCATTTATCTTTTTCAGTTCCACTATCCCCAAAGAATTGGTCAATCACATCAAAAGTGATTCTAGTGTTTTGCCACGCATTGGTGCCTTACGAGAGATGAATATGGAGTATTTCCCCATCGATAATCAGGTACCTACTCTTTCTGCAATGTGCATCTTCAACTTCAACTCATTCCTTTTGGTTTTCCAAGACAATTCAAAGTTTTCCTTTTCCTCAGGGATTTCTAACTGATCATGAGCAAGCATTGGAAACGCTCTATGCTGAAGATGCTGAGAACTCTCGCCATTTTAATATTTGTTTGAATATGATGGCTACTAGAATTGCTACCGTTTTTGCTTCCTTAAAGGTACTTCTCTTCTTCATCATTCCCCAAAGGGACCTTTACGATTTTAGTAATGATATCTCTGTTTTTTTCTTATCTTCTTATGTCTTCTTAGGAACTACCCTTTGTTCGGTATCGAGCTGCTAAGTCCACGGCTCCGCGAGACCTGGTTCCCTCAAAGCTTGCTGCTGCTATTTGGGACTCTATCACAAAATATAAAGCCATTCCCAACTTCCCCCAGACCGAAACATGTGAGCTGCTCATTGTCGATAGATCAGTGGATCAGGTTCTAAATCTCATCTTCTACAATTACTCATTTTAGTCCATATCCATAATTTATATCTGAATCGAGTGAGGTGTAACTGTAGATCGCTCCTATCATACACGAATGGACCTATGATGCTATGTGCCATGATTTGCTTGATATGGAAGGGAATAAACATGTCATTGAGGTTATTTGATTTTTCTTTCCACTCGAGTTTTCTCTGTTTCCCTCTTCCTAATTAATCTACCATAAATATGCTAGGTTCCCAGTAAAACTGGTGGGCCTCCGGAGAAAAAGGAGGTAGTGCTTGAAGATCATGATCCAGTGTGGCTTGAGCTTCGACATACACATATAGCAGATGTATAACACAATTATGAACATCTATCTTTCCCTGAGTAGCTCACCATGTTGATTGTTGATATTATCTTTTTGCTTTATAAATAGGCTAGCGAGCGTTTGCATGAGAAAATGACCAACTTTGCTTCAAAGAACAAAGCCGCACAAATGAGATCAAGGTCAGCTCTAAAAAAATTTCATGTCTTAACAACCAATTGCACACTTACCTAAGTTTGATATCTTGAAGAATTTTCGTTTCTTGTGATCCTCGATCCTGTTGTTTGATGTGTATTATTCCACACAGACTTTGTTGGTATGTATAGTTAACATCATAGCCTAATGTGACGCAGGGACGGTAGCGAGTTGTCTACAAGAGATCTGCAGAAAATAGTTCAGGCTTTGCCGCAATATGGAGAACAAGTTGATAAACTCTCCACTCATGTTGAGGTTTGCCTCACCATTAAACTATATCAAATTTCAGTAGATGTGGTTGCTAACAGTTTTTTTTTTTATAATCAAATTCAGCTAGCTGGAAAAATTAACAGAATAATCAGAGACACAGGACTCCGGGATCTAGGGCAGCTGGAACAAGATCTTGTTTTTGGAGACGCAGGTGCCAAGGATGTTATCAATTTTCTGAGGACAAATCAGGTTTGAAACATGACAAGAAATTGCATAGCCGCATTGATTTACTGTTTGACATGACTCAAAAAAATACAGGACACAAACCCGGAAAACAAATTACGGCTACTGATGATTTATGCAACAGTGTACCCCGAGAAGTTCGAAGGAGACAAGGGTGTAAAGCTAATGCAGGTTGCTTTTGGTGTGATAGAGAGCCACTATTGAAATCATGAAACAGCTTGTTAATAATGCATATATATGTTATCAGCTTGCTAGATTGTCACCTGTGGATATGAAGGTTATAAGCAACATGCAATTGATAGCTGGATCTCCAGAAAACAAGGCTAAATCTGGTAGCTTCTCCCTCAAATTTGACGCAGGAAAGGTAAACAAAATTCAGATTATTTATGAAAGAATTCACCAAGGAGAAAAAGACGGTTGATGAATACTCTTTTGGCATAGACAAAACAAGCAAACAGGAAAGATAGATCTGGTGACGAAGAAACATGGCAACTGTTCCGGTTTTATCCCATGATCGAGGTAGGTAGATGAACACCTCTCTTATCAGTTAGAGATTCAACGTGAGGTAGATCTTTATTGTTGCAGGAGCTACTTGAGAAACTTGTGAAAGGAGATCTATCTAAAAGCGACTATCTATGTATGAACCAATCAAGTCATAAGGAGGAGAGTGAAGCAAAAACAGGATCAATGAGGAAGAGTAGTGCTCCTACAACGGTTCCAGAGCGAAAAGCCACCCCTCATTCTATGAGATCAAGAAGAACTGCAACTTGGGCGCGGCCTCAATCTTCTGACGATGGATATTCCAGGTATTGATTTCTTGTTTTATTAGAGGAGTTTGTTTTGGTGTTCTAAGAGTAGTGCGCATTATCTATCTACCTTTACACACAGTGACTCAGTGTTGAAAAGCACTTCTATGGACTTTAAGAAGCTGGGGCAACGCATCTTTGTATTCATTATTGGTGGGGCAACTCGATCCGAGGTATACAAACAAACAAATGCGACCTGAGAGTGAATGTTATGTTTCTTTATCAAATCTTGTGTCAGCTTTGGACAAAAAGGAAAATGAGCATAACTTTTTTGACAGCTCCGAGTTTGCCACAAGTTGACAAGCAGTTTCAGGAGAGAAGTGGTGCTAGGCTCCACTAGTTTCGACGATCCCCCACAATACATCACGGTAACACATAAATCCATTTTTGCAGTTGATGTGCCTAAAGACGAGAGAATCTCAAAGACTGACTTATAGAGAATCTAAAAGAATATTCCAACTGTTTTAAATGTTGTTGTCGCAGAAGCTGAAATTGCTGTCGGAGAAAGACATAACAGCGGCTCCTGCTCAGCCCTTCAAACCACAATACTGGTGAATCTGACACATCTCAGAGTCTCAAAATGTTTTAGAAGAGGAAAAGAAAAGAAAAAGTTAGTTTTGTTGCAGCAGTTGGAAGAAAAGTCAACCAGCATACACTTGTTCCGTGGGATCGGGTTAGTAGAAGCGTTAAGTGAGTACTTGTGTTTTGTTCTTGCTTCTCCTTACCCAACCATCACGTTTTGCTTCTTTTCTTTTATTTTCTGTTTTTCATATCGATCTTTTGGATCATATTCTATATGTAGCTTTGTGTCATAATTAAACTCTATATATTAGTTGAGTTGGGATATATAAGATTTGTCATAGTTTAATTCATTTCAAGCCATTAGTGAGGATCATTTGATAAATAACATTGGCAATTTTCTGGACAAGATGATGACAATTAAAGCAAATATATATGATAAAATTGAAATAAGAAAAATCATAGATTAGATAAATTGGGTGTTGGAAGGAATTTTAAGAATCAGCAAAAGCAAGGGTTTTCAGAGACATGAGATTCTTGACGTGATTGGGAAAATAGTCATAGTTATATGTATCTTGTTGAGGCCCGGACTCCCGTAGTCATATATAGTAAGACCTAATTTGTTGGTAAGCGACTTGTCTTATGCTGTTAGTTTTTGAGGTGATGATAAAAAGCACAAAACGGTTGCTTTTTTCTTTTAGGCATATAGATAACTTCAAGTGCATCAACTAAAAAAGCGTTTAGAGGTCATTTGATCATCAGGAGGAGGAGTATTAACGTAGCTCAACGACCATTCTTTGTTTTCAAAACCTCTTCTTCGCTATTCATTTTCGTTAATGAGCGATTAAAAAGGATAACATTATAATCCCTTACATCGAAAAAAAAACCAGAAAGCAGCCTATTTAGTATTTATGTTGGGATTGCATACCTGTCACCCATTTCGCTAATGACTCAACAAATCACTACTCTTTCTTTCTTCGTTTTGCTATTTTTTCATACATAAGTTGTGTTCTATTCAGACGTTTTTACTTCAAATATACACTAAATTTAGGTAGGATCCAATGCAACTATATATGCATGCATGTAAGAATACTTTAAATAAAAACAAATTAGATCTACATTTTTTCCACTCGCCATTTTACAACCGTAAAAAGAAAGAGAATCGTCGGTCGTATTTGTGTTTTGCATACATGTCACCTATTCGCTAATGACTCAACCCACTACTCGTTTTTTCTTTTTGCTATTTTTTCACTAGAAAAGTTTTTCTCTATTCAAACGTTTTTTCTTCCAATATACATGCATTAAATTTAGGTAGTAGGATCCAATGCAACTATACACATATATACACATATACATACATATACATATATAAGAATATCTTAAATAAAAAATAAAAAAATAAAAAAATAAAAAAAATTTAGCCTACCTGTCACGGAAACCCCTTATAAATGGAGGGGAGGTGGAAGTAGAGAAGGTAAAACGAAGAGGAATATTAAGTGAGGGAAATAGGAAAAAATGGCAAATGCAAAGCGTGATCAACTAATAACAATGTTCAACGATCCCAGAGTACCGTGGATAAACATGGAAGGTAATTTGAGAGATAATCCTTAGCTTGACTTATTAACTAGAGATAATCCTTACTTTGACATATAATCTCTTATCATTTCAATCTCTACAGGTGAGAGTAAGCGCCTTGACGTGGAAACGTATAAAGAGATATGCCATGCTTGCCCGTTTTCCTCTCGTCTCAGAGCTGGTTCGAAAACCACTGGCACTATCAGGATCCAGCCTTTGACGCTCGTTCAACACCTGATGCACCAGGTGATCCAACACTTTTACATATACTCAAGTTCGTGCTTAATTGATCATTAATCTTAATTAATATGATCATGTGTTAGGTCAAATGGAGGGATTTTTTCACCTGCATCATCGCCGACGAACTCCCTTATATACCGGAGCGGGAGCAGCGTCATGCGGTGATAGGATCCGAGACAAAAGAAGAACGCATAGAGGTCCATTAATACGTATAAGCCGCTCTATCAATAATACGTATAAGCAGTTAGACTAAAAAGAAAAGTGATTTTTGTTTGTGACAAACAGTTGGAAGCGTCTTTTCAAGTGTTGTCTCCTCTGGTGCCGATAATAGAGAGCAAATTCACGAGAACTTGCCATCAGATGGAGACTCTTGGTGAATGGCTGGTGTTCGACTTACCCACGAACGACCAGGATGCGGTGCGTGCCTGCTTGGTGAGAAACTCTGGTGAATCCTCAGATGTGGCGTGGATAGTCCTAGAAAACTTCCAGGTCGAAGCCGACAACATTTACCGCGGCCTCCTTGAGAGTGGTCGAGGCTTTGGCTCGATGCGTTGGTTTGAAACGTTGGCGCGAGAATGCAGGCGCCAATACATGTACAGCCCTAATGTGTTGCAAGGTTGGTTTTTGTTGTTGATAAATTGCGTTTTTTGTTTTAACATATAATATATATATATATATATATATGGCTAATGGGCTGATGATATGCACAGGCTTGAGAGGCAGGACAAAAAACGTTCCTGTCTTGGCACAGAGGATGACCCGCAATTTCTGCTTGGGCATCGCTTGGGCAACACCGCATAGGTTCAGCAGCAGAATATTTCGCGAGCCAATTCAGGGCGTTTCTTTTGGGACTGCCCTCAAGTACGACGGAGAAGAAGGTGACAACTACGTGACAGCCGTCATGTCCGCACGGGTGAAGGGTTCCTATAATGCTGTATTCGACCACATTAAGTCGCTCCGTCCTCTTGGCACACGCATTGTCCAGATCCCGAGTCATGAGACAGACGACCACGTGGGTCTCTACTACATCCTTGATCGCGAGGACATGTTTATCAAGGAAAGCCTCAAGGACGCATCTGGAGCCATTTGGGTTTATGCTCCCATAACCAACAAGATTCTCACCAAGACCATCAAAAAGAAGACCAAAAAAAACGATTCGGTTTTGGATTCTTTTGGGTTTGTAGTTTACCCCGACGGAAACCATTCATTCTCCCTCGTAACTATTGCCAGCCAGCTTAATATAAGCGACAACAATCTCAACTGTCCCGTTGGTTACGAGGAGATGGCCAGAGATGATATGGTCGCCTACTGGGAGAAGACGGCCTGTGCTGAAATACTCGCCGATTTCACCAACATCCAAAACCACTTCGCAGGCTAAAAGTTTCTAATATTAATTATAAAAAAATATTAGCTTTTACTACTTGAGTTATTTTCCCTTGTGTTAGCAATAAAATATGTTATGGCTACTTTTAGTTAATATAATCTGGGTCCCTTCTCCCCTTTTGCCTTGCAAACATACTTACGTTCATACTTATCAGCCATACGATCCGGATCCCCACTACTTCTCAAAGATCACTGTGATTTCAATAAATGAACGTATGTCCATAAGCAAACAAAAAGTAAAATACATTATCTAACAATAAGTAAAATAAACATGAAAGATATTCAGAATCTGGCTATGGTTTGTACAACGTGCATGAGATGTTGGACCAGCGTTAAAGGCTCGGCCCTGAGAAAGGTTCTAGTGAACTGATTACGCTTTGACGATCTAAAGGTTTCAGGAGATTTCGATATTTACTATCAACTACTATGAACTGATTTATTACACTAGATATGAAGGCTTTTTCACAGATTCAACATAGACTAAAGAGTATGGTCTACGCATCGGTGGTGGGACCAGGATAAGCAGGAAGAGTCATGATCCGCTTGTCTAAAACCGGACCTCCCACAGTGAAATGGTAGAGACTCTGAAAGCTAGAGTCTTTAATCCCCAGAAGCTCGTGCACTGGATCATCGAAATAGCACCCAATCCCGGTTGCTGAGATCCCCATTGCATGTGCTTCCAGGTACAAAACTTGTCCAACAACACCCGTCTCCCAGAACAGCCGAGGGTACATCCATGACCCCTTCTCTCGCAGCACTGGTTCGAAGCGAGCCACCATGCCTAGGCTGAAGCATCCATCCCCTGCAATATCCTGCACATCAACCACCATGTTTCTTTCAGCAAAAAAGATTAAATGCATCACAACTCTATCCAAATCGGTACCTGGTGACATGATAGCCCTTTTGCCAGCTTCTGACAATCACCCTCGGTGAGCTTGTACAGAGGAAGATCATCCGGGCATCCATCTGGTTTCTTCCACTCAAACTCAGGCCTTGTAGCTTTCTTGAGATCGCTGAGATGATCCTCGTTTCTGACTAAGAAATACAAACCCGTTGGCAAACCTGAAACTCTATGCACAAACAAAGCAAGATGAACCACAGCAGTATCCCAGGAAAGAGCCCGAAACGGCAGTGCAAGTTGCTCCTTTTGTGGCTCGCCTCTGGTGGAACCGGAAGGAAGACAATGCATCAACATCTGGTAAAAGACAGACTTGTCTATACAAGTAACAGCGTCCATGTCAACAGCACTTCTTCTATTCCTTATAACCTGCGTCGCTGTTAACTTGTTATATGAACTCTGGCAAAACGCAGCACTGCTTCTCCAGGAAGCATCAACTGAAGAAGAGGCGGAGATCAATGGAGGCTTCTCTACTGCCTTGGCGGTCCTATAGATGATATCCCAACACAAATGCTCTTTGCTAAGGTTATTGGGCTTCCCATACCACTGGAGAGCTGGGAATTCAGTAATGGCAGAGCTGATTTGGTGGTAGTCTAAGTTGATATCTCTAGTGCCGTTGGGGAAAACAAGAAGCAAGCAGTCAGGATGCTCGGATTCAATCGAAGGTATTTGGAATTCGGAGAAGATATGGAACCCCAATAGCTTCTTGAGATCCTCAGCTCCGAAGCCGTCGAGAAGCTTCAAGTCCCAGCCGAGCTCAGCGGCAGCAATGGAGAGAGCGGCAATGGCGTGGCCCACGTCGTGGTTACAGTACCTAAACGCTCGTTCACCGTACTTCCAAGCTTCACGCCAGAAAATAGAAGAAATGCCGATGAGAAACGAATTCGCCGGGAAAAAAGAGGGGAAAAAGGAAGACGGGATGTGAGCTCTAACCTCCAAAGAATGCTCTTTGGGAGCATAGTGAGCCACGAAACCGGATTGGGAGAGTGAATCGATTGGCGGAGCAATGAGATAAGCCTCGGTGGGGTGCAAGTTACCGCTGCTGGGGTTGACACGGAGGGACCACGTGGACAATCCGGTGGTCTTCCAGGCGGAAAGGGCGAGAGAATTGTAGAAAAGGTGAGAGATTGTTGAGAGAGAGATGGGTTTGGGGGGAGGAAGCGAATCGAATAGACAAGAGTAGAGAAGAGAGTCATCGTCGTCGTCGTCGTGATTCTTGGGGTGTTGAAGAGGAAGAAGAGGAGCAGAGAGGTAACGGCGAAAGGGATTAGGCTGATTGGCCCAGTCGAGACCTCGAGGACCTCTAGCATAACCATTGAAGGAGTGATTCGTCTGATTGTGGTACTTGAGAACCAATCTCAACTCATCATCATCCGAAGAAGAAGAGAAGGCCATGGCGGAGATAATGGCACTTTTGTGAGGGATTGAGAGAAAAGAAATTGAAGAGGCGAACCTCGATGACACTGGATTCATTATTCCTCCACAATCTCCCTCACGCTCCTTGTGTCAGATTCTACATATTTCTGAAAAGAAGTCCCCCAAATTTGCAAGATCGTTTTTGGACCGAACCGGTTTAGTCATGAACCGGTTGAGTACCACCAAGTAAAAACCAAAATTACGTCTGATTTCTTTGACTCGGCCGTCCAAAGATGTGAATTTCTTTGACTCGGCCGTCCAAAGATGTGACTCCATGTCTACACTTTCTTCTTTTTGCAATAAATAACCTTAAAGAAATGCAAATCTAAGTCGTGACTCGGAGAGCTTTTTTGCTGTCGAAAGGTCTATTGTGTGTCTCTCTAAGTCAGTAGGCCAAAGTCTGAAGAGTATAAATAAATCTCCTTTCCTTTTTGGGTTCAAAAAGTTAACAAGCATTGGCATTACGAAACACACTTTAGCAACCACCACTCACGCTTTCATGCTTTACCATTTTCCCACACTAACTTGTATCTAATCAAACAATCATGTCACATGATTTGTCTCATTACGACCAATCAATACTCATCAAAAATGTCTTTGCTCATACACTTTGAAAACACAATCAAACTACTTTGATCAGATCTACATATCTTTGCATCTTGTTTGATTCTTAAGAGAACAAATAATAATATTTGACCAATATATATGATCACGAACTCATCAAGCATTAAAAACTGAAGAGACCAAGTCATCATCCTCTGATGCCGCCGGGAGATTGAGATCTATCAAGCTAATAATGATTCCTCTATTCTCCGGAGCACTACTGGCGGACGCGTGAGATCTTTTGTGACCTCCAAGAGCTTGACCAGATGAGAACACCTTGCGACAGATTGGACATTCATGGTGGCTACTCTTCTTGTTCTTCTCCTTCTTCTTCTCATCTGAGACTTGATGGTCAGCCTCTCTCTTCTTCTTGTGGCTTGCTCTGTGGCCACCTAACGCCTGATACGACTTAAATATTTTCTCGCAAGTCTCGCACTCGAACCACTTCTTCTTCTTTCCCCATCTCTCATCATCACTTTCCTCTTCCTCCTTCTCCCACTTGTCCCTCGACAGCATCATGAGACTCAAGGCCACGTCTTCTTCCGCTGTTGCAGCGTCCGACACCGAGCTCATCGGTTCCTGCTCTGTACACGACTCACTCAGTTCTCGACTCTTTTTATTTTTAACCCCGATCTTGATCATCTTCAACTCTGCTGCTCCGGTTTCACTTTTCTCTTCTTCATTGGATCGATGATGACGTGATGAGACGTAGTTGGATCTCCGGTTAAGTCTGGATCGTTTACGGGTAGGCTTCTTGGACGATTCGGTTTCACTCTCTCGGTCCTGGAGAACAAACCCTGGATCCGCCATGGAAGATGAAGCTGACTCAGGCTGGGGATCGAGTTTAATCGGGAGAGGATGATTAAGGATGTGAGACCTCATGTGACCTCCCAGAGCCCTTCCATTAACGAAGCTCTTCCAACATAACTTACACTTGTGCCTCTCTTCCATTTCCTCAATTACCAAAATAAAAGAAAACAGAGCGAGAGAGAGAAATAAAAGCAGTGAAGAAGTCGGAGTAGGTTACAAGCACTCTTCCACCAACACCTAAGCTAATATACCAAGTCCCAACTACAAGGAAAGTTTTTGTTTTCAAAAGAATTAATGGATACTTAAGAATATCGACCATAGCGGTTTACTTTCTTTTAATATCAAAAACGGCTAAAGATATATCAGTAAGCATATTTAAACCTGTAAATATAATTATCAGTTATGTATTTGTTTGTCTTGTCAAAAATATTTAATTTGTTTATTTATTAATTGACAGATTGAGCTCCCCAACAACAACAAAAAAAATAGCGTATTGATGAAGTGAAGAGCGGTTGATCAAACATGTAACATGCGACTCTCCCCGGCTTTATGTTCTCTATTTATTCCTCCCGCTGACTTTTTCCTAATTTTCCCAAATTACCCTTCTACTAGCCAAAAAGACAATACGAGTAAAATATCTGCAGATTTTTAATAGGAGGAATCATCTTTAAGTAAGTTTCAATCCAGCATCTTTACGGCTAAAGGTAATACTATGTAACGGAAAACTTCATACGTTGATGGAAATAGTTTATGAGGGCACTTTTGGTAAAGTTGCAAACAAAACTGTTGAGGTTTGTTGTAACGACGTACACTGACCCCTTTGAAATTGAGTAAATAATTACCATTACCAAAATTTAGTCTCATATGTGTGTGACAAATACACCAACTCTCATCAAACTATACATCGACACATGTGACGAAACTGCTGACTTCTCGCCTCCTAAAGTCAGTTATGTCTTTGACTCATTTTCACACGCGCTTCAGGATGACTGTCTTGTAATTCTTTCTTTTATCTTCGTATATTATTAGATGAAGTTCAATTTTCTTTTTTTTTGTTTAACTACAGTAAAACCTCTATAAATTAATAATATTAAGAATAATATATTTTTATGATATTTTATTAATTTATAGAAATGATATCTGGATAAAATAGTAATTTGGTACTTGAAAAAATTATTAATTTGGGAATATTAATTTATAGAGGTTTAACTGTACATTTGATTACTTTACAAACTCTGTTAACATAATTTTCCAAAAATTGGATTATCCAAAGTAATCGTTGCTTTATGCATGTATACAATTTTAAATTATTCTATGCTTAAACGTGTACACCATATTGTTTATTTGCGCAAAAAATGACTCTCGAGTGGTGCATCTATGGAAATATATGATGTGAAATACATATAGCAATGAACAAGTGTATCTGAATTATTTTATGCCAACTCGTTGAGACGAGATTATGCCATACTATATTTAAAATTCCCTTGTATCAAAAGCGAACTTATCTATGTGTCAATTGCTCATTAAAGAATCATACCATACATGTCTTTGAGTAAAATGATTAAAGATCTTTTCATTGGTCCAAAGAGTCATATACATACTTTGCTTGAGATTTTTTCAAAGAGAGATTGGATATCAGTTCACACTAATCTAATTCCCACCGCTAATTCTAGTTTTCTGCTAATGGTTGGGTTCTTGATCAACTTCCCAAAGTCAAAAGTTATAAACTCATAATGGCAACCACTTTCCCATAACTTTATACATATAGATTCGTATTGAGAGAAAATGACCCTTTCCTTGCAATCGTGCTTAATTAAGACCCACCAAATTTATCTATTCCGTTGACTAATGTTCATGCGTTTTCGGTGTAGTAAGAGCGTTTTGGTCATAAATCATAATATATAAATATATATGTAGTTTTTTCACTAGAGTTATTTGATCCGTTATAGTTTATTTTTCTTTAGAAAAAGCAGAGACAAGAAGTATATGTGGTTCTGTCTTGGGCTAGAGCAACTTATTGCGGCTCTCTAAAGAGGAGCTGGCGTAAAGCGTGATTTTATAAAATTCATACAAGTCTGTAAATTAATGCACTTAATAATCGTATATGTAAAGAATCATATATATAAACGAATGAAAGTTAAAGAATATATATAATTAGCAGCGTAATTAATTGAGTCAGTGGTCAAGACCAATCACCACTTGCGAGTTTTAACCACGAAGATGAAGTAGCGTTGTGATTATTGCCACCACTGTCTCTCTGGATCATCCCTACGCTCATGAACGTAGGATCAACGGAATAGTCTTGGCAAGCTAAGTTGAGATCGAGAGATGGTTGATCTAACGGCTGCGGTCTGCTAACCGAATGATGGAGTGACGTCATACGAAGATAATTGGAAGGTGTTAACCAGTGGCATCTCTTGTGGCCTCCCAAGGCCTGTCCAGAAGAGAAGACGCGATGGCAGATGGTGCATTCGTGAGCGTTGGATCTCTTTCTTGAGACATGAGCCGTTGATTTGTCTTCGTCGTCCTCCTCATCTTCGTCCTCTTCCTCATCGTCATCGTCTTCTTTGTACTCCTCTTCATCTTCCTCTTCTTTGTCTTGAGTGGCAAAGCAACCCTTTACTTTCTTGTGGCTTGCCCTGTGTCCACCCAAAGCCTGATGCGACGCAAACACCTTCTTGCATGCTTTGCATTGGAAAACCTGCGCGGTCTTTTGCTTTTTGACGCTTTTGACCTTACCGTGTCCATGCTTATTGTTAGTGTCGTCATGTGCATTCCCAGAATTGGACAACAATACAAGACAGTTGGCAAGCTCTTCATCTTCGTTCGGAGACAAGTTAAGATGATGAGTGGATATGGATCTCTCCCTCTTCCATGGACGACGTGACATGTTGTCCTCATCGTGCTGTCCGCGACTGAACATGACGAAATCAAAGCATGATGAGTTCATGGCTCCATGTGTGAGTGCAAGTGTTTGGTGTAAATTAAAAAGGAGAAAGCCCTTGTTTTTAGTAGAAGTAATGGGTTTGGTGTCTTCTTGTTTTTGTGGTTCCAAGTGGCTCAGTCCTTGCTTTAATGACACGTGTTGCAACTTTTGACTTTTTCAAACATTCCTAGTCACGTGCATCAACTATATAGATAGATAGATATATAAATATGGTTTAACAATGCTCATTTCATGCTTACAATAAGTTTGTATAACCCAAATGTAAATGTAAATAAAATATTCTTTTTGGTTGACAATTAGGGAGCGGTGAGGCTGCGGATGAGAAGGCCTTCGAATGTGATTCCAGGTCCGAAAGCTAAGCCAAGTCCCCACTCTTGTGCGGCATCGCCTTTCTTCTTCAGCTCATCTCTCACATACTCCATCACATACAGTACAGTGTTGCTGCTCACGTTCCCGTAATCCACCAACGCCCTTCTGCTGCTCTCTAGCTTCTCTTTCTCCAGCTTCAGTTTTGTCTCCAGACGGTTCAGAATCGCAGGTCCTCCTGGATGAACTGCCCAGAACATGTCATTGAAGTCCATCGTTTCATCACCAGCCTTTCCCATCAGCTTCTTGCAAAACTCTTCTATGTTCTCCTCTATCTTCTGCGGAAGGTCTCTTCCTAGCTTGAAGTTTATGCCTTCCTCCGACAACCTCCCATCAATCACGTTCTGTGTCCCCGGCAAGAATTGCTGAACAGCATAGTGCAGCTCCATGAAAGGAGCTTCGCACTCTCTCGGGTCTGCTCCGACGATCACTGCAGCTGCACCATCTCCAAACAGAGCAGCCCCAACTAGGTCGTAAGGACGGGCTTTGTTTGGTGGGCGGAACCCGAGAATGGTGGTTTCAGAGGTTGTGACCAGAACACGGCTTCCCGGGTTGTTCTCAGCAATGTCTTTGGCCACGCGGAGGCCAGTCACACCTCCGTAGCATCCCAGAAAATAGAGCATCACTCTGTTCACGTCATTCCTTAGGCCTAGCTTTGCTGAGAGGTAAAGGTCACCCCCGGGTAACCTGATCTCGCTTGAGGAAACGTAGACAATGTGAGTGATGTCTTCCACTGGCCTTCCCCATTCCTTGATGCAACCCAAACTGGCTTCCAACGCCATTTCCACTACCGCCTCGTTTGCAATTTCAAGTCTTTGCTTGATTGTTGGTGACCCCTCCGTTGTTAGCTCAGGGTATTTATCCAGTATCTCTCGTGACAACACTGTATAACGCGTCTTCACGGTTGTGGTTTTGCCTAAACAACAGCAGAAAACATTAGCAAGCTTCACCATTTCACAAGAGAGCACAGCTGTGTGATATATATATATATATATATATAAATATAGTGAGACTTACACAAGTGTTCCAGCTTCTCTTTGATAAAGGCGTCATCACATTTGGTGTCGCGTAGAAATCCTTCCACTAGATTCTCCTGAGGAACGACTTGGCTTGGGAAGGCTTTGCCAAGAGCAAGTACTGTTGCCTTACCGGGATTTGCAACACGCCTTGTGGGTATCCTGCTTAGCTTCTCAACACCATTCATCCCAGAATTCGACATCTCTTTCCAAGCGCAGAAGGAAGCAAACTCAGTTAATTATTAAGAAGAAAGATTGGGAATGCAGAATATCAGAAAAGGCAAGGATTATAAAGGAAAGGTTGAGGGTTTCTTGGGGAGAGTTTGGTGCTGAAGAGTAAGGATCATGGAAAGAGAATACTGGTTATTTTATTAGGGATTGGTGATTCTTTGGCCTGTGTTGGTTAGAAATGCAAAAAAACACCATGAAACCTATTTTCCCATGATAACTAATTTAAACCTAATCTGCTTGGGTAATAATTACCATGAAGGTGAAAGTTAGGAACAGAGAGTTGCAACGTCCATAGAGAGACACTGTAACAGAGACAGTGAATACTAACTTGTTAAATTTCTGAGGTGCAAGAATTTTATCGTTGACACAAAAGTGAAAACGGAAACAAAGAGAAAGGAGCCCCTTCTTTGCCAGAAACCAGATGCACGGTTTAACCTCCAGCTCAAGAAGATTTAAGTGATCCAGAGCAATTATCTAATTTTCTCATTGTAACCATCCTCTTTGACACAAAGTGAAGTTCTTCACACTTTCCAGCAGCCTCTAAGGCATTTCTCAAAACCACATGGCAGTTAAGCTGTTGGTGGTTTCCTAGTTCTACCATTTCTTTGTACAAACTAAACGCTTCAGAGTGTCTCTTTTGCTTACAGAGTCCTTCTATGACTGTGTTGCATGTGCCGATATCTACCATTTGACTCTTTTCCTTACAAAACAGCACAAGTCTGTGCGCATCAAGTAATTTTCTATTCTCGCAGAGGAAATCAAGTAACTCTTCCATCTTAACCAAATACCCGTTATCATAAAGCAACCTAACAATCAGAAATGCTTTCTCCTTCTGTCCACTCCCAAAAAGCAATCTGACAGCATGCGTTGAAAAATCAATGTTCTGTCTTATTCGTTTTTCCAGCATTAACCTTACCAAACCGAAAGACTCGTTAGCACATTTCCTTTTCACAAGTTCTGCAAGTACAGAATGGAAAGTTGTTGCAACCGGAAGATAAGAGCTCCTTAGCATCCTTTGTAGGGTATCGTGAGCAAGAACAGCTTCACCTATCTTCAATAGCCCGTCAATCAATAACTCGTAGGTTTCAAGATCAGGCACAAATTCCCACCTCAGCATTAGAACCAACAGGTCATAGGCAGCCTTGAATTTACCTTCTCTGCAGTGACCCATGATCAAAGTCCTGTACGAGGGTGGATCTTGCGCTCCTCTTTTCATTAGCTGCCTAAAACATTTCTCAGCTTGTTTTGTTTTCCCATTGGCACATAAGTATTCGAACATTGGGTTATAAGCTGCAGCAAGCGGCTTGCACCCATCCTTGCCTAGCAATACTTCTTTCTCAAGTAACTCATTGAACAATGTCTCGGCTCTATCAAATTCGTTTCTAAGGCACAAAGTACGAATCAAAACACTAAATGAAGCTGAATCCGGATGCAAGTTCATATTGACCATTTCTTGGAACACCTTCATTGCTGCATCCAGATGTCCAGCATCGCAGTGGGCTTTGATCAAAATATTAAAAGTGCAGGCATCTGGAGCAAATGTGGTAAATCTATCCCTCCCACTCAAAATATCTTTGATCTCATCATATCTGTGAGCCTCCGAGAGCCCCTTAATGAGAGTATTGTAAGTGACAGCATTGGGTTTCAGGCCTCTACTCAGCAATTCATGAAATACAAGTAAAGCTTCATCAATTTGCTGCTTCATACAATACCCTCGCAGCAGAGTGGTGTAACTAACAATATTGGGATGCAGATCTGTTGCTTTCTTCATCATTCCATTCAAAACATTGTGAGCAATCCTGACTTTGCCGGCTCTGCATAAGCCATCGATGATGGTGTTATATGTAACGACATCAGGATGGCATTGATAGGGCTCCATTTCCTTAAAAATCCTAAAGGCTTCATCGACCATGGAATTCTTACAAAAACCCCTTATGAGTATATTAAAAGTGTATGAATCAGGGGTAACACCGTAGGTACGACGCATTTCGTCGAACACATCATGGGCCATACCAGTTCTGCCACGCTTAAGCAAAATGGAGAGAAGACTGTTGAAGGTAACGACAGAAGGAGAGATGCCCATCTTCTTCATGGTCTCGAACAGCTTCACAGACTCCTGGAACAGCCCAGCGTTTCCGTAGCTCCTAATCAAGCTGTTGAAGTAACGATCCTCGAGCTTAACGCAGCCATTAGACCTTTTCTCGATGGAGAACAAGAAATTGCGAGCGACGTTGAGATTCCGAGCTCGACCTAGGAACTCTAGCATGAGGAAAAAAGACTGATCTTTGTGAGAGAAACCCTTGTTGGAAACCCAGTCAAAGAACCGAAGACCATCGACAGGGATCTTGATGAGACGGAGGGTTTGAAGAACCGTCGTTCTGGAGATACATTCAGATGGATACAGAGACGAGAGTGAAGACTCGACTTCGTCAGACCACGGGTTAGAATTCACAGCACGCGCCATAGACCTGGCGAGTTTCGATTTGCCCAACCTTTCGTTGCTAAATTTGGCTCCGATAACTTGTACAGGACGTTTGGACTTGGTGGAGACGAACAAAGCATGAAGTTTTGGGACTGAAACCATTGCCGGCGAACATGGTGGCTCCAAACCTCTCGGCAGGTTTAGTAGCGCATCCACCAAAGAGAAACAGTCTTCTCTAAAAAGCCCACTAAATTACTAAATGGGCTAATAGTAAATACTATAAGGTCCACATATACAGATGGACGGACCAACACAGTTTTGCTTTCCTACTTACCTCAATTTGTTGTTATCATTATCTCTCGAGTCTCATTTTAGTAATTGATGGTTTCATAAGTAAATTTGTGTGATAATTGCATTCAGATTTAATGCTATCCCCCAAAAAAATTCCAACTGCACCAACCCATCTAGATTTCCTTTCCCTTTCGTTGGTACATTTGAGTCAATTAGTTGCCCATTAAATGCCAACATTTTAACGTCTTCAACAATCGCTTAATTATGAATTAAATACACATATCTAAAACCAAATATAAATAGTCACGCACATGCATGTGTATATGCAATTCAATTGCAGTCATTTGGAAAAATGAGTTGGGGTGAGAATTGAGAAGAAAGGATGGGTGAGAAAAGTGCAATAAGTGGTTTCTCATTTTGGGTCACTTAGGAGATGTTGACAAGGCAACAAGTTTGGTGTAGCATTATCCTTGGCTTTTTTCTATATCCTTAGCATAACTTTGGCTCACTTTTACTTGCAATGACATATACTTTCCATATTTCAACTATGGTTAAATTAATTGTGGATTTTGCATTTACGTTTACACCAAGTTGTTTACTGGACTTCCATACGTGCACCGCAAAAGGATAATATAAAGTATAGTGAGTTTCTTAAATTGTAATATACACGGTAACTGTAAAAAAAACTTAAAATGATTGAGATGTCTGGAAAGGGTAATTTGTGTACCGCAAGGATATGTGCAACCTTGTTGTTCAATTGATTAAGATTCAAGAGCTTCGTTTGATTTGGACATTGTGAACATCAAACTAAGATTCAGTCCTTTGATAAGAGTTGTCTTATATATCAATTGTCTGAATTTTTTTATTTTTTTTTTAAAAAAAACATCGAAATGCATGCTTATGTAAACAATAGGAACGCACACCAGCAACAAACAAAAAACATAAATATTGAATATTGAATTTGAAAACAGAAAGTTGCTCTTTCTTTTTTTATTTTTTCAAAAACAAAAAAGAAGGGAGGATAATAGAGAGTCCGTACGTTTGGGTCAACGTCGATGGCAGCCTTAGAGCACCTAAAGCAGCCCACTTGGCTCTCCTCCTTTTTTCTATTAGTTTTGGACTCATTAGCTCCTCACTCTCTCGCCTATACTAGCCAAACTGTACTCTCTCCCCCATGGCGCCACGTGTACCGTTGAATAGGAACCGTCGATTGGGGAGGGCAGCGTGGCGCGTGAGGGAGAGAGTGAGTGGAATAATTGGATGAGCAGATACGATCGGTCACTCTGTCTTCCCTTAAACGATCCACCTTCACTTTTCCACTTATTTACAACTTTGCCATCCTGTCTTTCTAAACCCCAACAGCATTCTCGCCAGCTACCTTTTTTTTTGGCGTCTTCCTTTTCTCTTTTTCTTTTTCACTGGAGATATTTTCTTTTCAACACGTGTAAACATATGATTGACGCCAAGAGATATACTGTATGATTTCATATTTTTCCCGCTAATAAAAATGTAATTGAAACAGAGAGAGGCCCAGAAGCCAGATGTGGGGCCCAACATAATTAATATGTAGAACAAACGCGTTTACACTCCCTTCATCCTTAACCACACGTCACAACTGCTCTTTCTTTTCTTTTTTCCTTTTTTTTTTTCTTTTCAAAAATTAGCTTTTAATCCTCTTACCAATCTCGATGAAAATGTATCATCGCCATAAAACCCATGTTCCAAAAGATGTTAGGCGTTAGTCAGGCGGTAAAGGTGGATCTAACGCCTAATCAATAAATCGGAGATTAAACGAGAATTAATCGGGAATTAGTTTTAGGGTTTTAAAACTATTTTAATGTTTTTAAATATATTAATCCATTATAATTAAAAAAATTTTATAATATTGTTTTAAAATTGCAGTAAATACATAAAAATATATTTTTAAGATAAAATTTTATGATTTTTATTAAAATTTTGAACATAAGTTATTGTAAAATATCAAAAAATTCCTAATATAAATGTCTGAATAACAAAAAAAAAAATTATCTAGCGATGAAGGTAGGTCTAGCGATTAGGCGCTAGTCAGGCGGCGGAGGTGGGTCGAGCGACTAGACGGGAAGTAATCGGAGCTATGCGGGGATTTTTAGAACTGAGCATAAAACATAGGAGGATCCTGTATATAACTTTAAACCAGTGTTACTTAAATATATATATATATATATTCAGACTTGTATTTTGTCAAAGCCAGATTAGGTTGAGAAGTTTTTTGGATGCAAATTAAGATATGATGAAGGTATAATTAACTAGAAAAAAAAAAGTAAAGGGAAGATCGATGATTGATGATTGGTAAATAAGATAAATGAAAGGGGCACAGACACTCATACTGGTTTCACGACCCATGTGAGTTTTCTTTCTTCTCCATCTTCACTTTACAAGTAGGACAAGACAGATACTTTTTTTTTTTTAATTATTGTTTTCTTCAAATAAATAAAATAAGATTAAAAAAAAAAAAAAAACCATAAAGAGATCGTGAAAGAGAGTAAAGAAAGAGAAGGAGCTCCCCCAAATAGAAAGTTAGGGTTTATTGGAAGGAAAGACTCTAATTCTAATAGAGGTGTAGTACGTCGCTTGCTTTCAGTCCATTAAAACCACTCCATAACCTATTCCGCACCGACATGTCTCCTCTTCCCTTCCTTTATTAGACTCTCATCTCTCTCTCTTTCTCTTTTCACCTTTGTGAGATCTTCCTCGGGATTGCAATAACATGTTGGACTACGAATGGGATCATCCCTCCGCCAATATCGTCCTATCCGGGGAAGACAGACACCCCGACTCTGACCCGACCCGATCCCTCTCCATTTTCGACCCCTCTTACAACGACCACCGTCACATGATTCCTCCTCCCCTCCTCTCTTCCTTCTCTAACCAGCATCATCATCTTACCCTCTACGGTCAGAGTCAGACCAACCACTTTCACCATTCCTTGTACGACCCACGCTCCTCTGCTCCTAGTTACGCCTCCGACTCCATCTACCAACCCCACTCTTCTTCTCCTGCAGCCTTGTTCTCCTTCGACCACACCACTGCTGCCGCCTCTTCCTACAACTTCCTCATCCCCAAGACCGAAGTCGATTTCACTTCCAACAGGATCGGCCTCAATCTTGGAGGTCGCACTTACTTTTCCGCCGCCGACGACGACTTCGTGAGCCGCCTTTACCGGAGGTCTAGACCAGGTGAGTCGGGAATGGGGAACTCGCTGAGCACTCCACGCTGCCAAGCGGAGGGATGCAACGCGGATCTGAGCCACGCCAAACACTATCACCGCCGGCACAAAGTGTGCGAATTCCACTCAAAAGCATCGACGGTTGTTGCCGCCGGGCTGAGCCAGCGCTTTTGCCAGCAATGCAGCAGGTTTGGTTTGTCCCCCCTAAAGTTCCCACATTTGACACCCATCATTAGGCTTCGCCGTACACCTTTTATCTTTAATCCATCCATCGTGGGGTGGGGGCATCTTCGTCCGTACATATTTACTCACCTTAATAATATATTCTTGTTTACTTTGTTAAACTCCCATTTTATATTTTTAAATATACTATTAGTTAGATTTAATTATCCTGGGATCATCACAATCATTGAGATTTGAGAGAGTATGTACTTGTGGGGATCCCGATGGCATTCTCGTCCTTTTCAACCAAATCATTTATCTTTTTACCCTGGTGACTTAATACTCAATATTATATTATTACTTCTTACAGATTTCATTTGCTGTCGGAATTCGACAACGGGAAACGGAGCTGCCGTAAGCGACTGGCTGACCATAATCGCCGGCGCCGTAAATGTCAGCAGTTAGCCTCCACCGCCCACGAGACGGTCAAGCCAACTCCAAGTACTTAGTTACTTCTCATGTTTTCTCTATCTAGTCAAATAATTAACATAGATGATATGTGTGTGCTTTAACTCATGAATGCGAATGATCATCAGAGTCGCCCAGCGATTCGGGTATGAAATCGTCGTCACCGTCCAAAGCGCCGCCTACAATTTCATTGGAGTGTTTCCGGCAAAGGCAGTTCCAAACGACAGTGTCGTCTTCCACAACAGCATCTTCCTCTTCAAATTCAATGTTTTTCTCAAGTGGGTAGCTATTAGAATTTGGTAACATATGCTTATGAGAAACTGCTATCATCTTAGTCGATAATGTAATGTTTTTTTTTTCATGTCACGTACGTTGTTGTTTTATGTGTTGTTTGACTTAGTGGATGTTTGATTAATTGTTAATTAATTAACCACTTGATTGATTCCGTCAAATATATAATTAATATCCGAGAGCGAGTAAAAATTAAATTTTGAATTGATTGATTTTAGTTGGGTGTGAATATAAAAATAAAAAAGTTGCTGGTAAATAAAAAGCAAAGACCGGGGAGCGTACTGGTGCATGGTGGTTCGTTCATCGTTTATTCATTTCGGGGAACTGAATTATTGACAGTGGCATGTGTCTGATGGTGGTGGAATTTTCTTAGATGAAACCAAAACTTAGAGGTTTCAGGAAAGTGACTGATCGATGACGGCCACGTGGTTCCCCCTATTCAACGAATAAAGTGAAAATTTTCCATTTTTCTGGAAAATTTTGGTTGAGAAGGGAGGTCTCGTTGTCCCCCGTTTTGAAGCTAATAATCATCATTCGTTTTTTTTTTTTGTTAATTTAACCAGCCACGTGATTTGCACCCCACCGATATTTAATTTGTACATTCATTTCTTGTACTGTCTTAAATGCTACCCCACAATTGATGATAGCACGTCGCAAAAGCGATCTCAAAATTGTGCATCTTAATATACTTGCTCGTCGTACCTGATTTACTCACTTGTTTAAATTCGTGAAAATGGAATCAAATCATGGTTAGTGAAATAAATTTATTCCTACAAGAAAGCTTGGAATATGACGCCGTAACAAGGACATCGCCTGATTACAGAACACGTGTCATGTTTCCAGCAGCACCACACCACACGTGATCATTTCTGGCACTAACCGTCCGGTGTGGGGTTGAGATTTGGGAAGCCCAATAGCCCAACAATTATTCATTAATAACACACACTCCACCCCTGCCCACTCACAAATTAAAATACTACTACTTTCCCTTCATTCGTAAGAAAAAACTTTGTATATTTTGATGACTAGGGTTCTTTTTATGGACCGCATCGCCTAATGTATAGAATAGGTCGTTTTTACAGATTCTGTAGGGCAATATATGGTTTATATATGTCGCTGTTACATAAAGTCTTTGATACATCTTGTTTGCTATTGCTACCTAAGTTATGTAACTATTTACGTGACAGGAATCGGACTATCCAAAAATCATGTAATTTATTTAGAACACTAATTTGTCCCCGCCTATTTTATTTTATCTATGTTAATTGAACTTAACCAACATATATATACAAGGAATGTAAATCAAAACTGACAAGAAAGATGAAACGTTGTGGTGCTTAAAAAGTCAATGATTACAAACAAAATGTGGAAGAGGCTGATGAATAATTTTTTATCGTCCAAGGACATTTTGGGAAGAGAGCCTCCAAAGTCGTCTTACTAGCTTATATGGTTTTGATGAAACAACTGCCTCAATTATTACGTCACCACGTTTACGACTTTATGTATCACTTTTTAATTTTCATGTGGAAATCTCAATCTTAGTAGAAGAATCACGTTTCGCGACACGACAAAAGTAAGCTAACAATGCATAGTTTGATGTGTAGAAGCAGCTCTGTTTGTTCCGAGAGGATTGGACTCGGATGGAATAAATTACTTGTTAGTATAAAGATTATACACTAAGCGAGCCCAAAATTTTGGAAAAACAACAAATCGGAGCCCTTTGCCGATATTTCATCTGCGTGCGTTAAGGTTTCAATTATCAAACATGGTCGAATAAATAAATAAAAAAGTAGAAACTTTTACAGGGGTACTTATTTATAAAAAGTACTATGTAATAAAATAAAAGATTATGTATTAATTCGCACTGTGTCATAGAAAAATATCTACTCCATACTTCATTAGTCTATAGTATCACATATTATTATTAGTCTTGTAAATTAAATTTATTTTATGTTTTTAATATCTTATTTATTATTGTTATAATATATGGTTTGTGTTTTGTTAATTAAAAAATTACTAATATACAAATTTGTTTAATAAGTTAAATTATAATATAATTTTGTCGTAAAAATTAAATGGTATTATGTATATATTTTCACTTAGTAAATTTAATTTTAATTTTCGTCTATAACAAATAAGAGAGAGAAAGTGAGTTTTTAATTTTTTTTGTGAAAAGTAATGATTATTTACAATATTATTTACAATTTTTTATTTAATTATACTAATTTTTGATTATTATTGTATCTTTAATGACTTTATTTAAAAAATTAAATACTATATCGTTTAAATACTCTAATTAAACATTTCATATTTATTTAAGAGATACTAAATAAAAATAATCAGATTAAAATTTAAAATATTAAGAATTAAAATTTAAAATATTTATATACTGATTTGAAGGAAATTAATTAACTAAATAGAAAATTATTATAATTATTAATAAGATTTTTAAAAAATAAAAAAATTATCTAATGATATTTTTTGTAATATTCTAAGTAAGTGCAAGGTTATTTTGTTTTTAACATTGATTATATAGAGATTTTGCAAAATAAATTAAACTGATGCAACAAAATGAGTGTGCTTGTGAACCCTGTGTAATTTATGGGCCTGTACCAGAGTTTGCGAGCCCAAATATCTAGCCCATTATAATCTCAACCACATTTTTATCCACAATCAAGAAACACATTTTTTTTTTGTTGGTTACGTAATGGGATGTTTTTACTCTTTGATTCCCCTTATGGTCCGTCTCCGTTTGTAAGGATCACATATATATAACAAGGAACTAGGAACTAGTCGTCCGTACGTATTCATAAAAAGTGCACGATTTGCATCATTACTTGTCGATGACTGTTTCAACACTAGGATATACTAAATATGAAAAACCTCAATATGGGTTGAAAATAACCTGAACACAGAAGTTTAGACAGGATTGGTACACTAGCAAGTAGAGGAGCAAATTAAAGAAGGATATTTATAAACTGGCCGACCTTATTTACAGGTACCAAGTACATTGTAGTACGTACTCCTACTCATTTCTTCCCCACCATTCGTATTTATATTCCATTTATCCACGCATTAATTCCCATACCAAATTGTCAATCACGTACAGGTTAATTACCTATATGTACACACTAACACATACCCCCCAATAAAGGTGTTTGTTTATCATGATGACTTTTAAACTCGCATTAATAAATGGTGTTTAACGACGAAACTTAAGAACCTTTGCTTTTATATACTCCCATGTTAAGTTTAATAAAGACTTTCACGAAAGGATTTAACGGAAAATGAGACTTTTACGGAACTTACAGTTAATAATAATTAATAACTTTACTGATTAAGAAAACACAAGTTCACGCCAAACAAACATTTATATTTATAAAAAGACAAAAAGATGAATACAAAGACGTTTTTAATTTGTTGTTCTCTCGGTGGTGGTTAATTATACATATTAATTACTAATTTAAACAAACGGTCTCCAAAGAGTAGTAGTAGTATATTATAAGCTTTATAATACCTTTCGTTTAGTTAGACGTTTGAACTAGCACATGACATCCTTGAGAAGCTTGTACCTTCGTGTCGCCGTCCTAGGCGACGGCACTCCGCCTCCAGCAACGACAACGTTCTTGGCCACTTGATCGTGATGATTATTGCTATGCTTGATCCCGCCGCCGGACGAGTGGTCCGATCGGTTTGTAAACTCGTTTTCATAATTTACGGAGGAAGAAAACTTTTTTGAAGAAGAACCGGCATGTCTAACGACGGTGCTTAGCTTCCGGTCGTCGCTCTGGCACCAATCGCAAATCTCGGTCGGCTCCGCAAACTCGCTGTAGTAGTTGCTACAATAACTATATATAAAAATCAAGAAAACCCATTAGCTATAGCTAGAAATGGCCACTCTAATGCATATTTAATTGAGTCCTTACGAGTGTTGGAAGCGGCTGCGGCAGTGTCCGCAGCGGAAGAGTTTGTCGGAAAAACCGACGTCGCCGCACATGCAACACACTATCTCCATGATCTCCACAATCTTAATTACGGCCTTCTATTTTTTTTTTTTTTATATTTACATAGAGAGAGAGAGAGAGAAACTGAAGGTTTTTAACTTATGGAATTAGATGAAGGCGGTGATGTTAGACTATTTATTTATACCCAAAAGCCAAGCCTCTAGTATATCTCTATAGGCATGCATATATATAACATTACACAACTAGGTTTTTAACAAAAAGAAATAAAAAACATTATACAACTAGGCCAAGGTTTGCTTGCAGTCGTTTTCAGTAGTTATAGAGAGATAGCCAACCTTAAAATGAGGAGTTTTTTTGTGAAATGACAGCTTTATCCTTGTTTTCCTTTTCTTTTAATCTTCTCTTTGTTTTTTTTTCCCTGTCTTGTCCTTATCTAGTTTTTTACCCTCCGACCATGGATCAATCTCAACGCCACGCCTACCGAAAGCGCGTGTAAGAGAACTTATGTACATTCAATTTATTGGTGTTTTGGGTATAAATAAATACTCTAACATCACCGCCTCGAAACCACATGTAATATTAGTTTTGACTTAATCATCACTTGAAACCGGAGATCTTTAAGTTTTGCACATAATTTTTATCAATTGAGCTAATAATACTTAATTTTTTTTACTTTCCATCAAATTCTATAGATTTTTCATCTATATATATTATAAATTTATAACATATAGTTATCGATTTCATTGTAGATTATAACTCGACCACAAGGTTTGCTTTATAACGATGTTGACTTGACGAAACTCTCGCAGGTCTGCGAGTGAGAGAGCGTAAATGTGAACAAACAGTTAGCGACAAAATAACACCAAAAAAATGCAACGTTGATCCAACTTAGCACTGCTTTTTTCCCCCTTTTCCCATAAAACGGATAAGGACGTTTGTGTCATTTTGTTTAGGCGAGGAAGCATTCAATCATATATTTATATATTTTTGTCAATGGCATTCAATCATATCTATTGGATATCTTTTTAAGTAACCCCGAAACAACGAGCCTTTCGTTCCGGTTAGTTCATTTCTGGTTTCCTTTCCTTTCATTTTTTTGACTATCAAGTATATGAAATTTACACTATCATATATTTAAACTAATTTAGTTTATCTTTATGAGATATACAAGATATATGCATATCTATATTGTTTGCCTTAGACTATCATATATATTTTATACTCTGTACATTCATAAAAATCTTGTAATTAATTTTTTCATAATCAACACAGCAATAATTTAGATTGAAAATGATCATATAAATGTCAAAAAAAATACGAAAGAACAAAAAACGTCCCAACATATATACATTGGATTTTCAATGATTTAGAATCTTAGATTGCAAAACATTTATATATTTAGATTAGGTTTTCACTTAGTAATGATAACTTAACATAAGAAAAAATGTTTTCACTTCGTAGTTCATTTATTCTTTATTTTATTTTTTTATTATAGATTTTGTTTTTGTGGAATATCATTTTATATTAAAAATAACTCGTTTGTACCGGTATTCTTCTACTCAATATAGGTTTTGAAAAGCTTTTATCAAAAAAAAAAAAAAATAGTAAGTTTTGACAGTATGGAAATTATATAAAAGGTATTTCAACTTAGAGGCCCACCACTAGTCGAAAAACTGTGTTGCCTTCAAAAATTATTTTGGTAGTGGTAAGTTTCCAAGCTCTTAGTTTAAATAATTAATAATGAGAACTTTGTCCTATTGTCTTTCCAACCCGTCAAAGCTACAGTGATTGCCATATCATCCACATCATAAATGTTTATGATCTTATTTCATTTAAAAATACAAACAACCATCGTGGTTGCAGTGATGTCTTAGACGTTTGAACTTATTCAAACAATTATCAAATCACAACTTATTCAAACGTTTGAACTTATAGCATTTTACCTATGGCATTTTGTAGATTTTTTTAAAAAAGTATAATGAATTTGTATTCAAATAGGCTTATAAAAGATCTATTTCAATTAAAAAATCATATATCTGTTTAGATATGTTACTCCGTTTTAAGAAAATGACAATATACCAATATTATTAAAATTTCTTTTAAAATATTACCAGAAATATAGTTTATTTTTAGTTCAAAACCTTAAAATTCATATTACCAAACTTAAGGTAACCCATGAAATGTTCAGACACTACTCTGCTAACGCTTTAATAAGTTTCAAAATACCTCTCGAAAGTTTTTTTAAAAAAATTTTAAATGCTGGAGCAAGAGGTCCTCTCGAAAGTTGTGACATGTGTTTGGTTCATAAGAGTCTGAGTAGACTTAATGCCCTTTTAGTATAGTTTATAAATAGGAACTAAAACATACTGATATAGTACTTGAAGGAGAAACCGAACAAGTATTTGGTAATCATACCATTGATCCAAAACAGAACTGCCAGTGGAATCGCACGTTGTCTTTTCATCTGCCACTTCATTTGATATTTTTAAGAAAACATGTTTAGGATAAAAACCATTAGTTTGTTATAATATCTTTAAGAAAATACTATATCTGTAAGACTGTAACAAAGAGTCGGCAGAGTAAATGTTTCTTCCGTTTACTTTGATTTGTTTCTCGATAAGATTTTGATTTTGGGGGTAAATGCTTATTTAAGTGAACATCAAATTATACTGATGGATCGAGATGGATTTAATGAAGAGGTTTAGGTTAAATACATTTTGGCACACATTTATTGCTTGCTTTTACCATACTTATTGGGGTTTGTGTGTTTTTTAACCGGTTATTATATACTACAGTACTATTTAGGAAAATATACAATTGCGACTCGACGACATGCAGAGACAGTCTTTAAATTGACTGTGCGTCGATTACACGCACGAATCACGTTATGGAAGAATCGGAGGGGAAACAAGATTAACGGCGATCTGAAGTTCCCGGTGGTTTCCTTACCTTGGAATCTAAACGGTCGGAATGTGGTCCACGTGGCAGATTTCAGGCGATAGTTTTGGAGTTTGGTTGGCCATGTTAAACACATGCCCTCTCTTTTCTCTCTCATCCTTTGCGTTGCACCTCTCAACTTATGGAGTATTACCTTCACCTATCATCAGAACATGCGGTAATTATTTTACTATGATTAACTAGGAAAACAATAAAAAAATTCGTGAACAATGTTACAGTATAAGCCTTTCATCAAAAAAAAAAAAAACATTGTTACAGTATAAATCCCAACTTTTGGTTATGGGAAATAACGTCTTACAAAAAAAAAAAAAAAAATCTCTCACGAGGAACTGTGAGAGACTGAATGAAACAGATTGGCCGACAAGGTAGTTTAAGAAGAAATTCTGACGTCTAAAAATAAGTAAAGATGCTGCTAAATGACCAGAGGCATGCGCGCCACGTGTTCTTTTATGGGCCCATCTAAGTAAAGCCCATGGCCCACATACCACCATCTGCGCCTTGGGTTAGTCCTTAATTCATCTAGAAAATCTGTTATCTCTATTACAAGTGTAACTTTAAATGGACGATGGACCTATAAAACATGTGGGCCCAAAGTGATCCTTGCTTGTAATGGGCTCAAGATTTACTTAGTCCCATTTCGGAGGAAATTCTTTTTGCTCATTATTTTTTTTTTTTAAAGAAAAGTTTGAATTCACTTTCCAACTTAAAAATTTATATTTCCAATACACAGGTTGAACCAAAATACATTATTGAACCGAAGATTTTGACCAACTGTCTTTCCTGACTGAGTTGTAACTGTACAGTGATTTAAAATTGACAACGGTTTTGTAGACAGAAAAAGTTTATATATATGTATTAAACTACTAGTTAGCAGTCAATATAATTAGAAGTAACAGATGATAGATTTTGGGATGGTCTGGTAAATAATTCATCTAATCATTCGAGACAAGTGGACAACCCTACCTCTTGATTATTTTAGCTTTCTATGTACTGGTTAAAAGGTTCAGAATCAAAATGTTGATGATTGTATATTTGAAAAGAAAACAATAATAAAGATGAAGAAAGACTAGAAGATGCTTTTGTTGAGTGAAAATGATGAGTCCCCAACACAAATAGATTAAAAAAGAATAATTTGTTGTTGGGTTCAGAAGACAAACGAGTTAGTGGGCAATCAAGAAAATATAAGACACGTCACTCACTTGTGACCCTTTTTTGTTCAAATCCACGAAAGTCACTAATGGGTTTAGTTATCGGAATGTGGGCCGTAAATCCATGAAGGCCCGTTTAGAAGTTATGGGCTTACTTTTTTGGCAGCGGCGGTGTTTGACGTATATCTTGAGATTTCGGGGAGGGAGGCAAAATTCACCACAACCCAAAAAACGAAAAAAAAACCTCTGCGACGATCAATCTCTGTTCACAGCGGATCTCCGTGAGCGTTAATCCCTACTTACTGTCGCTCTTGGATCGTCTACTCGCCGAAACCTTAGAGCCCTGTCGCCGTTCCCTTGTTCCAGAAAATACCCTACCATTTCGGATCTCGGTTCGCCATGCTGATAATTCCGTCCAAGGTCGCCGGACATACCCGGTTCTTGCTCCAGAGATTTAATGATTCCGATGTCGACTCTGTCTCCCAAGAGATTTGTGAGGTAGTATAGTTACTCTCTCTGCTTATAAGTGAACATCGTGTTTCCTTTTGAATCTCAGCGAAATGTTTTCGAATTTGTGTATTCAATTAAAATTAGCTGAGAAATGCATTCTGATAATGAAATGAATACAAATTCTGATGCTCTCTTTTTTTATATGTCAGTTGGTTGATTTCGGAGTTGAGACTAGTATTCCAGTTCTCAAGACCTGCCTTGATTGCTTCACCGTCCGGAGAAGCCATGCCAATACGTTGCAGCTTGAGAAAGTAGTATCCTTGGTCTTTAAACGTCTCTTGAAATTGTCAAATTTTGGAACCCTGCTTTCTCACGCACTTAAAGACATTGAGGTCACTCAACAATTTGTCGATGATTTGACAAATGCTTTGGAGTTTTCTATCTCTGAGAAAATTTCCTTTGGTCTGGCCCTCGCTGATTTTGAAAGATTCGATGCTAAGACATGTGGTAAGGCTCATTCTTCCCCCTGTCTTACTTCTCTTTTCTCTTTGGTTTATATCTATCTTATGATGGCCATTCGGTCTTTCCTTTTTGTAGGACGAAACTTGTTATTGGCTGAGATTGAGCAACTGTCTGCCAATACTAGCCAGATTGAGTCAACTGAGCAAATTCAGAATGTTCTTTTGTTTCTCCAGAAATCTGACAACCTTTCCAGGCAATTGGATTCCTTCATTCAGATTTTGACTCCTGCTCAACCTAGAGATGACTTCTCTTTTGCTCTAACGCCTATCCTCCCTCAAGAAGTGCATGAAGCTGATGTTTTCAGGTGCTGATTATCAATTGCCTTTATCTGTTATCCCTTTTCGATCCATGTGTACAGATTGTGAATCTCAAAAGGTTTTCCTTTTCTCCTGTAGGAACATGGATTTTCACAATGATTCTGCTGCAAACGAGTTTGATGCTATCTTAGCTGAAATTGACAAGGAAATCAGTGTTGGAGATCTCATGGGAGAATTAGGTTGTGGATTCACTGTAGATGCCCAGCAATGCAAAGAGATCTTATCTAGATTTGCACCATTAACGGATGCTACTATCTCAAGAATTATTGGCACTGTTGCTCGTACATTTGCTGATCTCGAAGATAATCACACCACCTTTTCAACATTCAGTTTGGCCCTTGGTTGCTGCATTGCAACTGAACTTCCGCCTAGGTCTTGGAATGTTGATATTCTGGTTGAAACAATTAAGCAGCTTGTAAGTTATTCCGAACTTTTTTACTTTGTCTAATCAATATCATTGATAGCTTCATAATTTCATTTCAGTCTTTGCATTAATCTTTTTGTGACTAGTGTGCATGTTTATTCTTCTTTTATCAATGGATTTGTAACGTAATCTAGCTTATTTGTTAAATGTTACTTGGTTCATGCTCTTAAGTTTTCATGCTAACGCAGGCCCCTGGCACAAGCTGGAGAAAAGTAATCGAGAATCTGGACCATGATGGATTTGACATCCCTAATATGGAGTCTTTCTCGTTTTTCATGCAGCTCTATAAAACTGCCTGCAAGGTGTGTTCTCATACTATCTAATTTGACTGTTCAAATGTTTACTCCTTTTTTTTTTAATTTTTCTTTCACTTTCAATGTTGCTTGAGGGTGGTAAACTGATTCTTGCAGGAGCCTTTTCCTCTTGATGCTGTATGTGCTTCTGTCTGGAAAAACATGGAAGGTCAAATATCCTTTCTTAAGCACGCAATATTAGCCCCACCAGAAGTATTCACCTTTGTGCATTCTCCAAGGAAGTTGGTGAGATACTACACAGCCGTGTTTAGAGCTGTTCTTATTTGATACTTTCGCTATTCTGACCAGCTGTTTTCTAGGTATATATTGATAACATGCACGGCCTTGAGCAACAATTAGGACTTTCCAATCATGCATGGCTGTCTCTTGATCTCTTAGATGTGCTATGCCAACTGGCTGAGAGAGGTCATGCTTTTTTAGTTAGTTCATTGCTTCAGTATCCACTCACACATTGTCCTAGAACCTTGCTTCTTGGAATGACACACATCAAAGTAATTCTCCGTGACTGGAATTTGGTGATATATGCACGAAATCTTGACTATTTTGGTTGGCTAAATATTTAAATTCTGTTGTTGCAGACTGCCTATAATCTCATCCAGCGCGAGGTGGTTTCCGCTCTTCTCCCAGTGATAATAACAAATTCTCAGGATAGTGGGTTTATCCATAATCTCTGGCATCAGAATGCAGAACTTTTCCTGTGGGGGATTTTAGATGCCCAAAATCTTAAAGCAGACAGCATGCTACGAATAATTGAAATCTGCCATGAGCTCAAGGTGAATGTTTTGTATTGAAAATGTCTAACAGGGGCTCACTATATCTCCTTAAAATGTTTTTATTTTTATTTTTATAAAAGTATATTAATCTTACAACAGCTTCTCTGTGTCTATGAACTAATCATTGGATTCCTTATACATTTATTTCAGATTCTATCTGCTGTTTTAGAATCAGTTCCAGTGTCATTCAGTATCAGATTGGCAGTCCTTGCCTCACTGAGAGGTTTTTTGGACATTGAGAACTGGTTGCCAAACTGTCTATATGTGTATAAGGACCTCTTTGCTGAGGTAATGTTTTTTCACAGTTAAAGTTCTATTACTTTAATTTTCTTAGAGATGAGAAGATGGTATCTAACCTTTCAAGTTTATGCTGTTTATATTTCAGGAGTGTCTCAAATTTTTCAAGAGTGTGCATTTTAACGAATCGGAAGATTTTACTTCTAAACATTTTCATCCTTCTGATCCTTTATCAGATCTTCATTTGGATGCTATGTCTTCGCTTTTGAAAGTTAGTTAGTTTCCTTTTTTGTTTCGTTTTGGCTCTTCTATTGCTTCATATTTACTGAGGTTTATTTGTTTGAACATGTATTTCAGGTTTTGAAAGCTCATGATAATGTGATTACTTCATCTCAACTGGTCGAAGAGATAGAAAAGGTCAATGCAGCAATTTCGGATTGTAATTCGAAACTGCAGAATGGTGAGGCTAAAGATTCATCAGCTTCCAATGCATATGGAGATGATGTTGAGGCAGAAGCAAACGCTTACTTCCATCAAATGTTTTCTGGTCAGTTGACTGTTGATGCAATGGTTCAAATGCTTTCCCGATACAAGGACTCTTTGGTTCAAAGGTTTGATAATAACAAACCATACCTATTTAAGAATTTAGAGTTCTTTCTCCATTTTTGCGAGGGTCCTCGTGCATAAAGAAAATCATGGGTTTTCTTTTTGGCAGGGAAAAATCAATTTTTGAATGCATGATTGCTAATCTGTTTGAGGAATATCGTTTTTTTCCCAAGTATCCCGAGAGGCAGCTTAAAACAGCCTCCATCCTCTTTGGTGAGTTGGGGATACTGTGATATCATTGAAGTGTTTATACTATTGTGTCTAGTCTTCAACACGTATTAGCGTACTATTACTGGGGCAACCCCTTAGCAAGTTTCAAGATAATGGTGTTAACAAAGGATTTCCTAAATTTGGAAATTATCAGTGACAAGTTGTTTGAGTATCTCTTCTTCAAAATTGTATTGTTTTCCTTACATTCTCTTGAATCTGTTGGGAATTTACAAATTTCAGGTTCTGTTATCAAGCACCAGCTTATAAGTTCCCTCACACTGGGGATGGCCCTGCGTCTAGTCTTGGATTCTCTGCGGAAACCTGCAGATTCAAAAGTATGGATTCTTTTGTGATTTATATCTGTCACCTGGATTTTTTACTGGGAGAGATCTGTCATCTTCTTTCTTTCCTGATTCTTGCAGATGTTTCTGTTTGGAAGCAAAGCTCTGGAACAGTTTGTGAATCGTCTGGTTGAATTGCCTCAATACTGCAACCATATTTTGCAAATATCTCATCTGCGTAGCGCTCACCCTGAGTTAGTCACTGTTATTGAACAAGCACTTTCAAGGATTTCATCTGGTAATTTAGAATCAGATGCCTCTGTTTCGCACCCTGGTCCCTCACAGCCTTTCCCTGGAAATGGCGAGGTAGAATTTTCGTATAGAGTTTTCTTTTGACTGACTCTGTTACTTGACTTTCCATTGTTAGCTATTATTATATCTTCCTGTAAGTTGATTCTGCGAATATCTTTATTTTGATGAACTATCAGACATGAGATTGGATTTGCTAGATTTATCTATTGAAAAGGGGAAAGAAAATTGCTTGATTCTTTTTATTTCTAGTGTCATGCCCTTTCATGGGTTGGCTTATAATGTCTCTTGTGACCTTAAATTGACTTTCCTGAAAATTTAAGGTGAGAAGGCAATTAACTCCTTGTTTCTGTTTTTTTTTTTTTTTTTTTCCATTGCCAGTTGAGTGGTTCTGGAATTGGCCAATCTGCAGTACAGCTTCCTTCTCTTGTACAGCTTCCTTCTCTTGTACAGCTTCAACAGAAAAATGAGTTGCATATTGATGACCGCAGCAAAGTACTAAGTGTGCTGTCTAACGAGCCAAAGCCACTGCTACCATCTTTACCTACCTCTTTGGTTGATGTTTCTGTCATTCCTAAGGTGATACCTTTCTCTTGTATTTTCTTTTATGTGTTTGGGAGGAGTTTTCATTTCATCTCGCTAGTTATTCTTGCAGAATCCTGGCGTTGCAACTTCTTCATCAACCTCAGCTGGATTTGCTCGTCCACCTCGCGGAACCACTCCAACAAGTAATCTCCAGTCCACTTAGTCTTATAACTATTTCTTGAAATATTACAGGTAATATAGTTCTTTTTTTGTCAAGAGAAGACATGTTACTAATATTCGACTGTCACAGGGTTTGGCTCTGCTTTGAACATAGAAACCCTGGTTGCAGCAGCAGAGAGAAGGGAAAGCGCAATAGAGGTACTTTGCTATGTTGTGCATCTACAGTCAGAGTTATTTGCTTTTGGTTACATTGCATTATGAAATGTCAGTATGCCAACTGTCTACTGTTTAGTATGAATGACAAGAATAAGTCTTCTTTATTTCCAGGCTCCACCTTCAGATGTTCAAGACAAAATTTCTTTCATAATCAATAATATTTCTACAGCGAACATTGAATCTAAAGGGAAAGAGTTTGCTGAAATTCTGCCTCAACAGTATTACCCTTGGTTCGCACAGTATATGGTTATGAAAAGGTACTGAGAGTTGTGTTTTTATGTTTGCAATTTATTTGAGGTTTCCGGTCTTCTCTTCTTAGTTTTTTTTTCCCGATAGAGCGAGCATTGAGCCGAATTTTCACGATTTGTACCTGAAGTTCTTGGAAAAAGTTGATTCCAAGCTTTTGTTCAAGGAGATACTTCAAAATACTTACGAAAATTGCAAGGTAAATATATCTTCACATAAACGATTTGCTTCGATGAGTGTGCTTTTTGCTTAGCAAATTTTTAGTTCCTTAATTACTTCGGTTTTGCAGGTCCTTTTGGGTTCAGAGCTCATAAAGTCAAGTTCAGAAGAGCGGTCGCTGCTTAAAAATTTAAGCAGCTGGCTTGGAAAGTTGACCATCGGAAGGAATTACGTTTTAAGGGCGCGAGAAATAGATCCAAAATCTTTGATTATGGAGGTATCTGTGCTATTTCCTTCCAAACTTTTCTCGTTCTTTTGTATTAACTGTGTTAGTTTTTTAATATAAACTTTGTTATTTCTTCTTCTTTTGTAGGCATATGAAAAAGGGTTGATGATAGCAGTTATTCCATTCACTTCAAAGGTTGGTGATCGTTGATTGGTGGTTTTCCTAGCTGTTCTAGGGTTTATGTCTTGAGTTCTAATATGCGGTTACTGCAGGTTCTGGAGCCTTGCTCAAAGAGTATTGCCTATCAGCCTCCCAATCCTTGGACTATGGCTATACTTGGGTTGCTCGCTGAGATCTATTCAATGCCAAACCTAAAAATGAATCTGAAGTTTGATATAGAGGTATCTCGTTGTAAGAAGGATTTTAGAAGGATTATTGTTTCTCTTGAGCATCAACGAGTTGTTTTACATCTTTTATTTTTTCAATTCAATGGTTTGTTCTCATCTCGTCTTTCTCTTCAGGTTTTATTCAAGAACCTTAATGTTGATTTGAAGGAAGTAGTGCCGACTTCCCTTCTAAAGGATCGAAAGAGAGAAATGGAAGGGAATCCTGATTTTAGTAACAAAGATCTTGGGGTAACACATATATCTCAACCACAGATGATTCCGGAGCCTAAGACAATTTCTCCTCTTAAGCAAATAGACCTACCTCCTCTTGATGTTGCAAATTCACCTAATACAGATGTTCCGTCGAAATTATTATCACAGGTTATTTTATGTTTATTTTTTTGTAATTGACCTCTAGTGTCACTTTTTAGTTATCAATCATGTTTAGCCCCTTGTTTTTTTCTTTTTAGTATGTAGCCCCTCAATGTGTTTATACTAGTTCTTTGATGGAAGACGAAAAAGTGGCAACTCTAGGCTTGTCTGATCAGCTCCCGTCACCTCAAGGACTGTTCCAGTCAACTGCGTCCCCATTGTTTTCTATTAGTCAGGTACAGCTTTTGTTTTTTTCATTTTCTCGGTCAAAAGTTAGTACATGGTTAGCTCAAAAACTTTCTACTGTTAACTTGCTGGCCAGCAGTTGTCAGCAGCACTTCCCAACATTGGAAATCATGTTGTTATCAACCAGAAATTAAGTGGATTTGGTATGCACTTTCCGTTTCAGAGGTTTGTACCTGATGCTCTCCTACTGGTGAAATCATTATGTTTGTAGTGGTGTTGAAGGTATTATTTTTACACACTAAAATTTTATCCACTGTCAGAGTCGTACCACTTGCCATGGACAGAGCTATCAAAGAGATTGTGTCCGGTATTGTTCAGCGAAGTGTTTGTATTGCATGCCAAACAACAAAAGAGCTTGTGCTGAAGGTTGGCCAGTCTAAACTTGTCTGTTTATTTTTCTTGTTTTTTTTATGTTGCTTGTTTTTTTGATTCCCTTTCTTTAGGTACTCTTTTTATATCCCATTCTTTTTCCATTGCTTTTCACTCCACAACTAAAATTACTTGATTCCCATTTATCATCAGTCTAGCTCAGATCTGCAGTATATTTGTGTATTTTGTTGCATTCCTTTTTGTTTTTTCAAGCAAAAATTTTCAGGGTTTTGTTATTGTTTATTTAATGGTAGGTTTTTTTTTTTTGACTCCAGGATTATGCTCTGGAACCAGATGAGGCACGCATATATAATGCAGCTCACCTGATGGTTGCAAGTTTAGCTGGGAGTTTGGCTCATGTGACATGCAAGGTCTTTCCTGCTTAGAGGCCTGCATTCTTAAGATTCTTAAGCTTTTTGTTTACATCTCGATCACATTCATACTATTATATTTCTGCCCTGTCACAATAAACAAACCAACCCTATTCTGTTTTTTTTGTGCATCGTCTGGTATTTGTAGGAACCCCTGCGCACTTCGATATCTGGTCATCTACGGAATTCCCTCCAGGGTCTGAATATTGTTAATGAATCTCTTGAACAAATTGTGCAACTTGTCACCAATGACAACCTTGATTTGGGTTGTGCTGCCATTGAACAGGCGGCGACAGAGAAGGTTTGTGTTGGATATTAATCTTGCTTTTAAATTTCTGTTTCAGTTTTTAGTTTTATTGATTGAAAAAAAGCCTCTGAGCTAATTTAGACTGGAGTGTAGGCACTCCCATTTACCCGGGATAATTCCTTCTTGTTACTTTTTTTATGATTGGGCTTCACTTTAAAGTTCGGTGATATTTTATATCCTTGTTTGTACAGGCAATACAAACAATCGATGCGGACATTGCCCAACAATTGGTTCTACGGAGAAAGCATAGAGATGGTGCTGGATCCTCCTTTTTTGATCCAAACATGCTATCACAAAATTCTACCAGTTTTATTCCTGAATCCCTCCGCCCTAAGCCTGGACACCTCTCCCTGTCTCAGCAGCGAGTTTATGAGGTACTATTTTTAACGGGTAGATTCCTCTGGTATGTTGTATTTGTATGACTAAGCGAGATGTATGCATTTTCAGGACTTCGTTCAGCATCCTTGGCAAAAGCAGTCGACCCAGACCTCACATGGTTTATCTGCTGCGTCAAGCTCATCTGGCGACGTTGCGCTTGGTAGTGGTTATAATCCAGCTGGAAATGCTCGGATGGATATGGTCTCCCGGCCATCAGATATTTCTGTGGAGGGTTTTGAATCTTCTCCAGTCTCACTTTTGAGGTGCTTTGTTTTTTGCAGATTGATGAACCTGCTCTCATTTCTTCTATCGTATTTGACAGCTGATATGTTGACATTTCATTTTGCCTGTGTTCAAAGCTCGCATGTTGATCCAGTTGGTGACACAGCCGGTCTTCAACTTTCTAAATCTCTTTCAACCTCTGAATCGGACCTGGTTGAATCCTCTGAATTTGCTATTAAAGTGAGTTATACTGTGTGTTTTCAGAATTTGAGTCGCTTAGGTTTGTATTGAATTACTAAGCTTTGTTTTTTTATTTATATACCCAAGGAGACTGGAACATCATTGCAGACATCGACTTCAGCTGCTACCATGGAGCGACTTGGTGGAAATAATATCATACAACCTTCTCTGTCCACGAGAGAGGCACTGGATAAGTATCAAATTGTTACTCAGAAGGTTAGTAAAGTGGCTATTCTGTTTTGTCCTTCCTGCATTTATTGTGGCTGGTCTAAATGTGGTTGACTTCTTGAAACTGTCTCAGATGGAGGACTTAGTGGCTAGTAATGCAGGAGATGATGAAATTCAGGTATTTGATTTCTTAATGTCGAAGTGATTATAGTGCAGAATCATTATCCATTTATGTTCACCTAGAACTAATGAAATTATGTGAACTAATTGGTTTAATCCAATATTAATTCAATAACTACTGCAGTTGTCATTAATTTTTCAGGCCGTTGTTTCCGAAGTTCCTGAAATTATCCTCAGATGTATAAGCAGAGATGAAGCAGCTTTTGCTGTTGCTCAAAAAGCTTTCAAGGCTCTTTATGAGAATGATTCAAGTAGCCTTCACGTCAGTGCTAACCTAGCAATTCTCGTGGCTATTCGTGATGTTTGCAAGCGTGTCGTTAAAGAGCTCACTAGTTGGGTATGCTTACAACTTTTTCAACATTTAAGTACTTATATCTTTACTGGATTGCACACTAATCTTATGAGCTCTAGTTCCGTTGCTTCTGATATATCTCCAAATATTTGTCACTATTTCCTGCCATAACACATATCATATAAGTGGTAGATCGAGCATATTCCCTGTAGTCAGAGCTACTGATAAAATATGACAGGAATGATTCTTAAAAGGGTTATGGATACAAGATTTGTTTCTTTGGCATTTCCTGTTATAACTAACTAACTTTCTTCGAAACTTTTCGAGACAGGTGATTTTAAGTAACTTTCTTGAAACTTCTTGACACAGGTGATTTATTCAGAGGAGGAGCGTAAGCTTAACAAAGATATTACTATCGGTCTTATCCAACGCGAGTTGCTTAACCTAGCGGAGTACAATGTCCACATCGCGAAGCATCTTGATGGAGGGAGAAACAGTATGCTGAATGGCATATATTTGTTTATATCCTTCTGTACTTGTTTTGTTTGGTTATGGAACGTGTCTTACTAATTGTTGTTTGCTGTGCAGAGAGTGCAACTGACTTTGCTATTTCTCTACTCCAATCCTTGGTCACTGAGGAGTCGAGTGTCATTTCAGAGCTCCACAGTCTTGTTGATGCGCTGGCAAAGGTTACAATTTTAACTTTCTTCTCCTTTTGCTGTGTTGCAGTCTCGTATGTTCTTGATCTATTTTTAATTATACTTTTTATAAAAAATGCCAATTAATGGGTATAAATAAATACAACTAGAGGTTAGGAGTGAAAAAAAATAATATATAACCAATTTCAAATTGATATTTATAAACATTGCTGAATATATTTATCAGGGATGTTCTAAAAAGTACTCCACAATTTTATACATCTAAACAAAAAAAATTATTATATACGAAATTGGATCCTGGCTGTATTTGGATATCCTGATCTGTAAATCATAATATCCGGGTCCAGTTCTGGGAATTCTTGATACCCTATATTTGGATCTGATTTCGGGTCCATATATCAAATATGTGGTTGCGTTAAAATATAACCATTCAAATATTGTTTTTATGCTGATATGTTTCACATATTTAAGAAAATTGGCAAGTATTTGGTGATATCGCAACTGCAATGTTGATTCTTGTTTTGGTTGTAGCTTGCCTCAAAATCCGGATCTCCCGAGTCATTGCAGCAGCTAATTGACATCATAAGAAATCCAGTTACTAACACAGCTGGTCTCTCTGATAGTGTAACCGGATATGAGAACAATGATAGGCAACCAAAGGATGAAAAGGTTTCAGATGATTTCATTTCTTAATGTTGCTTGTAATCAGACTGTAAATTCATTTGACATATTAGCTCTGTTTCAGGTTTCGTGCAATACCACCACTAACACAGAGGAGAATACCAGCTTGGAATATGGGGAATCAGATCCTGCGGGTTTCAAGAATCAGGTAATTTTCTGCATGCCACTAGCTTTCATTACTTCAATATGGATGAAGAACTTGCGTTTGTGTTGTTTAATTTGGAATTGCATAAATCTGACATTTTCACTTGCAAAAGAGTTAATCGAAAGCTGAAATGTTGGCATCAGCACCATCAAGTTGAATTTGACTATTTTCTCCAGTAAATATATAAATATCTGTGTTTACATATATGGATTCTTCTCTTGTATGTGTTGCTTATTGTTTAATTTATTTTATGTATTGGTCTGTATGGTTCGGCAGGTGTCCTTACTTTTTAAAAAGTGGTATCAAATCTGCGAGACACCCGGTGCAAATGAAGCCACTTGTTCACAATATGTCTTGCAATTGTATCAGAATGGACTACTTAAGGGAGATGATACAACACAGAGTTTTTTCCGAACCCTTCTGGTAATTTAACCTTTAAAACTTCTTTTGGCATCAGTACTTTCAAAATCTTGAGAGGCCTCATGATTAACTTTGGTGATAATATCTTTAGGAACTTTCTGTTGCTCATTGTATATCTTCTGAGGATATTAGTTCTGGTGATGTGCAATCTCCTCAACAAGCTCAGAGTCCATCATTCCTTATTATCGATATGTATGCAAATCTTGTTTTTTCAATCTTGAAGGTAATCAAATGCTCATGAATTTTATTGCGTGCAATGTGGATAATTAAATCCCAAAATCCATTGCCGGCTAAGCTGTGTTTTTTTTTGTTTAGTATTTCCCTGAGCAAGAATCTAGCAGCAAGTTGTTTCTTCTTTCGGAGGTTAGGGGACTCATACACTACTTTTACTATTACTGGTGATAAAAGGGAATGGGATTGATATTGATTACTGGTTTCAGATCATGGCTGTCACTGTGAGATCTATTCAAAAGGACGCAGACGATAAAAAAACATCACTCAATCCAAAACCATATTTTAGATTGTTCATCAACTTTCTGCTGGACTTGACTTCGCTGGATCCTGGGACTGATGGTTCAAACTTTCAGGTGCGTTTTGTTTTCCTTGAAATAGTTGCTATTTATTACTCTCACTAACATGCATCGCATCGTTGCAGGTTCTCACAGCTTTTGCCAACACATTCCACGCATTACAGCCTCTTAAGATTCCTGCTTTCAGGTTAGGACAGAATCCTGTTTCTACCCATGAGTAATAGGGCAGTCAAGTACCCTTTTATTTATTTATTGATGAATTGTGTTTTACATTTTTCTGTTCCACTGAGGCTCTTTTAAAATTTCCAGCTTTGCATGGCTAGAGCTGGTCAGCCACAGAAGCTTCATGCCCAAACTACTTACATTAAATGGCCAGAAGGGTTGGCCATATGTTCAACGCCTGCTGGTGGACTTGCTCCAGTTTCTTGAGCCATTTTTGAGAAATGCTGAACTTGGGGGGCCAGTTTGTACCTTTTTCTCTCCTGTAATTTTTGCATTGTACACGAAGGATATAGTCGATGGTAACTTAAAGTGCTCTCTCTCTCTTGTTTGTTTGTTAATTACCTAGGTTCATTTCCTATACAAAGGGACATTGAGAGTGCTACTGGTGCTGCTTCACGACTTTCCGGAGTTCCTCTGTGATTATCATTTTACTTTCTGTGATGTGATTCCGTCAAGTTGCATACAAATGCGGAATATTATTCTCAGTTCTTTCCCCAGAAACATGAGGCTTCCCGATCCTTCTACCCCAAATTTGAAGGTTTGAGATGATAGGGGAGAGCACAGCATGTTCATAATTATCAAGAAACGATATTCCTTGTAGGCTGATATATTGTATTCACTTGCAGATTGATTTGCTGCCAGAGATAGTAGAAGCTCCCTGTATCCTTTCTGAGGTTGATGCTGCGCTTAAAGGAAAGCAAATGAAGAATGACGTGGATGAGTATCTCACGGTAATAGAACAGCGAATTCTTCATGTCTTATTCTCTGTTTGGATTCTTAAGATTATACTCTTGATATAATTTTCTGCAGTCGAGGCAACAGAATTCAACTTTCCTAAGTGAGTTGAAGCAGAAGCTTCTTCTCTCGTCCAGCGAGGCTAGTTCAGCTGGAACCCGTTACAGTGTACCCTTGATCAATTCACTTGTGTTATATACCGGAATGCAGGTATGGGTCTAATAACTAGACAGCCTTTTTTTAAGTCTAGTTTTCTATAAAGGGGTTATTTTAAAATGGATGTGCTAATGGAATACCGACATTGTGATAACAACAGGCTATTCAGCAGCTACAGGCGGGTGAGACACAGGCTCAAAATGTTGTGGCCTTGCAGATGTTCAAGTATTTAAGTATGGAACTTGATACCGAAGGGCGGTACCTATTCCTAAATGCAATTGCCAATCAGCTTCGATATCCCAACAACCACACACATTACTTCTCCTTCATCATGCTCTATCTTTTCTTCGAATCTGACCAGGTATGGTTCAAGGTTGCTTTGATTTTCGAGAGCTGTGTAGATAAAAATAGGGGTGTGGGCATCTGATTTTTGCCATGAATGAAACAGGAGATCATACAGGAACAAATAACAAGAGTGTTGTTGGAAAGGCTAATTGTAAACAGGCCACATCCATGGGGACTCTTAATCACATTCATCGAGCTCATCAAGAATCCAAGATATGGCTTCTGGAAACAAGCTTTCATCAGGTGTGCGCCTGAGATTGAGAAACTCTTTGAATCGGTTGCCAGATCCTGTGGTGGGCTCAAGCCCGTCGACGAGGGAATGGTCTCTGGTTGGGTCTCCGACAATTCTCATTAGCTCTGCCTTTGAATTTATATGTATATGCGTATTTTTGACATTATATTGTAACAATATCAGGAGTCGCATTAGTTTTATTTTATTTCAAGATTCATTAAATAACATTTACAATTGTTTTCTAAAAATAGTTATGGCTGCCACAAACACATGATTGCTTTCTACTTACTTTCTCTTTGGGGGAGTTTTGAGATTTTGGTTTGGTACATGTTTTAATAAGGACGACAAAAAAAAACCTCCAGCCTCTGCGACTATCAACTTGCTGTTTTTTCAATAATTTAATCTAATCGTTAAGTATTCTATCTAGTCCAGGTATATGTATGTATTTGGACACAGTGTGTCCCAAAAAGATGATGTAGTTGGTAGAAGTTAGTAAGAATAGAAAGAACTACTCAACAACTTGCTCTGCTTCTTGGCATCGTGGAGCTCATGTCCTTTCTGAATTTCACTTCCTTCGAACTCATTCCACTTACCCTCTGAACTTCGACTCCTATTCCAAATTGATCACCACTGGCGACGAGCCTATGATGCGTTTCAGTCCGGTGGTTACAATTGGTAATCCTCAAAACAGTTCGACTGTGGGAACAGGACACTGACACTGACACTGTACCCGCATGGTAGCGTTAAAGACAATGGAGCAGATCATATCTCTCTGTATTGAAAGTGTATGACCCAAGGCTGGGAGATTTACACCCAAATAAAATTCTTTGTTGCGAATAAACCGATGAACAAGTAATTATGGGTTTATATGCAGGTGGCACCTAGGTTGGAACAAGTACTTGTTGATATACTTAAGAGTTAACAGACACAGAGCCTCCGAGTAAGCCAGAAGGTTTATGCGAGAGCCAGTGTTAGTCCTAATCACTGACCCATCCAACGTTATCCAGAGGCAACGTAAGAGATAGATACAAGATATGATTAATATTTGGTTATCTATCTTCTTGTGATACAACAAATCTGTTAATACGAGGGAAAACAAGACATAACAAGGGGTTTTGAGAGAGAACAGATGATTTTATACAAGTTGGAAAATCCGCCACTAAAAATAATCACAATCTACTCATGGTAAATTGAATGTCAGTCTGCACCGACCATTTGCTCTCACTCTCACTCTCACTCTTACTCTTCTATCTTGTTACCGGATGCCTCCTCCTGCATTCCAAAGATGTATGTGTGTTATATTTCATCTCCTTTCTAGTTGTATGTTTTCATCTCACACTTGAACATGCTTTTGTATCATAGAGCTCATATTAATTGGCTCGTTACCTCTTTGGTCGGATTCCATCTTCTTCGTAGTCCATCACTCCACTTGGTTCCCCAAACATCTCTTTATTCCCTCTGATGTCAACATCCCCCTGCCCACAATGTAAGTAAGACCACATCGACCACATCCTTCTCAATCACATTTCATACAGATCATACCAAATGAACCTTGTTTCAATTCATTCCACACTCACATAACTAAGTACTGCATTCCAAAAACTTCACCAAAATTTAACACAGCAGCTGTCTATGATTGTTTTCTTTGTTTTCATTTTCTTTAAAACTTCATAATAATAAATGTATACATTCAACATGTAAGATTTCTCATCACACCACGAATTGTAAAAAGAGCTCGCCATAATTGCCTGACCGATTCGCTCAATATTTAGAAACATAATTTTTTTTTATCTATTCAAAGTACTGGACTTGCAAAGCTCAAAGACCTTGAGAGAGGAGTCCGTCCCCTCCCTCTTACATAGACCTAAACTATTAATAAACCCACTATAATTCTCTCAAGATATAAGACAGAAAAGCAAACTAGACTCCAACTCATGGTTACAAGAACGTAACCAAGAATGTAACCAATTAATACATAATATACTTGAATGGAATAATGAAGCCCTTCGGCCTCCAAGCCCATCAAATGTATTACTGACCTTCATGGACAGAGACTTCTTCACTTCTTCTACTCCTTCTTCTATTTCCTTACGATGTTTTTTGTCCATCTCGCTCATATTGTCCGCCCATTTGATCTTGTCTTGAATTGAAACAAGCAGATTTTCTGACGTGTTCAACCTACATATCAATTTACGCTAACACATTAACAGACGAAAAAAAATTAAAGTAAGGCACAAACTCTTTCAGGAAAAAAGGGCATTTCACATGGTTTCTCATAGAATTCTTGAGTAGGTCGTGGAGGAAAATCATTAGCCATATATTTTAACATCATGTACGAGTTCTTTTAATTATAAATAGAAGGCAAAAGATCCTGGGATCAAAGGATAGAAGAAAACTACCAGGTTGACAATGTGTGTAACATATTCCCTAGTTGTCCTGGCCTTAGATCCCTACCAGCTGCAAATGGAACCTGCATGTTTGCAAGATATATGACGAATAAAGAGACGCTCGTAAGTATAAAAACTAGGCACAATGGTTATACAGGAGAATGAGACACAAAACACACCTCGAAACATCTTTTCAACTGATCCAGTTTTCCTCTAACTATACCCTGGTAAATTGTAAAAAAATCAGTACCATGCATTGTCACAGTTAGTTGCTTGTGCAACTTGGTGGTAAATGGAGTTTACTCAGACAGAAAAAAAAGGAAGAGAAATGCTTAAGAGTACTCACCGCGTACATGCATTCATTGATAAGAAAGTCTTCCAGCTCACGAACATTGGTAACATCTAACTCGGCCATGAGTGTATCATAGAGCAATACCTATAAAAAAAATAACAAGCAGAGTGAGACACATGTGGAGGGGATGGGGAAAACATTGAGACAGCCAAACAGGGGCGTCTTACAAAGTTGAAAAAAGGAAAGAAGAGTAATCAAAGAGACAATAGAACAGAGTACATAACAAACCTAATTATTGTTGACAAAAGTAAAACTGGCGAGAGGGCAAGCAACAAAAGAAATATACCTTGTTAGACTCAGCAAGGGTAAGTAGAGTGAGCTGCTTTAGCTTGAGAATTTGATCAGGAGCCAACTGCGGAATACGGGTAGCATTGCCTAGAATTCGGATTAAGAAGAAAATGGCATATTAAGAAAATGAGAAAGGTTCATAAGGTAAAACGAATGGTTGCACACGTACATTTGTAGTCACTCCAAGTGCCATGAGCAAACAAGCGTAGTAGATCCAGGTACACAGAATTTGTGCTTCCTTGAAGCTGCATCAATGCATGTTTAACAGTTTAAGAGACCAATTACCAAAAACCTAATAAGTAACAACTGATTCCTGCACAGCAAAAGTTTACCGAACAAGCAGAAAAACAAACTCACATTCTTATATATATGTATGCGAACAAAAACCTAGCGATCCTATATTTCTAATTTACAAAACCATCGCACCTAAAGCAAACATTGAGAGAGGTATGTCAAAACCCTAGATCGTGGAGTTAGGTCTCATTGTATCATTAACAATAAAAAATTAAGGTGCGCAAGAAAAAAAAAAACTGGAGACAGTTTCGGGAAGACCTGGGCAACATTGGGTAGAGCCAAAATCTCGGAGAAGGCGAAAAGACAAGGATGCGATGTAGCTTCGATGATGATAGACACCAGAGCCTCGCCTTTGCAAGTAGAAGCTCGCTTCACGAGCAGATCGATAATCTCCGCCTGTTTCTGCTCGATATCCATCTTCTTCTCAATCAGCAAATCAATTTCTCGATTTCCGTTTTTAGGGTTTTTGCACACCACAATTCCTTCTCTACTTTTTTACTCTTCTCTCCTCTTTTTATATTACGGAACTTTATGTGACGTGTCTATTTCTTCGTTAATTTTTAATTATGATTTCTCTTAAATTAATAACTCTCATATTTTTATTTCTTTTGGTCAAAGAATAACTCATATCCAAAAAGGCAATTCTCAAAAATAACACTAAATAAAGTTTTTGTTCCATAAATATAACAAATTTTCATTTAGAACAAAAATAATATTTTTATTAAAGATTAATATTTTTATATAGCACAAAATCTCCTAAGCTCATATTTTTAGGGTTTAAGATTTAAGATTTAGGATTTGAAAACCATAAATCATACCTTTCACCCCAAACAAACTATACTCTAAATTCTAAAATATTTAACCCAAACAAAAAATTTTAATTTTTATCTTTTATAAAAATGTTATTTTTGTTCTAAATAAAATGTGTGTTATTTATAAAACAAAAACTTCATTTGGTGCTATTTTAGAGAATTTCTCTATCCAAAATAATTTTCCCTAGTTCATAATTATAGTGTATCATAATTTCCTTGTTTACAATATTTACATTTCATTATTATCTTGAGATCTTATATTTCTTTATTTTAAACTGTAAAAAGGTACTTTATAAAAAACTAGATTATGACTCGTCCGATAAACGGATTTCTTAATTTCAGAATAAATTAAATGTAAGTCAATTTATTAAATTAAATATTTGTTATTAAAGATATATCTTAAATTATTTTAGAAAAAAGTATAAAACATATTTAGTTAGAAAAGATAGTTATTTTACAATTTGTTTTTACATTAATAAATTAATTTAACTTTCTATATTAAAAATTTGTTATTAATATATTAAACTTTTATATTATTTCTATTAGCTTTTGGTTTCATTTTGTTTTTTTTTTTTATTATTCAACCACTGTGTAACAGTGCAAGATATATTTGAAAAAATATTTAAAACCCGAATAACCAAACCAACCCAAAAAAATGGTACCAACCCGACAAAAATCTGAAATGGGTTCTAGACTCATATATCCGAATCACTAAATCCGAACCAAACCAAACAGAAAATGGATATCCAAAATATTTGAAATACAATTATATAACCCAAAACTATGAGTTGTATTTAAATTTTATTTAACCTAATTAATCTACAATTATAAACCCAAAAATATCAACTATTTTTATATTTAAATAATTAAAATACCCACAATAAACAAAAAAATCTGAAAGTTCATAGTTATATTTTTTGAAAATTTTACCAATTTTTCATTTATCTTTTCTGATATTTCGTGTACCAAAACTTTACTCAAATTTGTAACAGCATAATCAATTAAAAAATTATAAATACCTGAATGGGTCATATGCCTATAAATCTGAAAATCCAAAAAGCTGAAGCAAACTTGAATGCCCAGATCTAGTATGAGATAAAAAAAATGAATCCAATAACCAGCTGTTATCACTCATATCTAGGCGAGAAATTCTTATGGTAGGATCTTTAATTTCTCTCTCAAAAATTATCTGATTTAGATATTCAATCGGTTCCAAACCGAATATCTTTTTTTCTCGCATGTTCACTCGCCAAAATCCTTCACAATTTTTTAAATATATATATATATATATATTTATTAGAACTTAAATAGTATAATAATATAAAAATCTAAATTTGGAAAATGTTTAAATTTTATTGAAATAAATTTTTAACATATATTAAAAATGGAAACTAAAAACTATCCACTTATTTATTTATTTTTTTCTTTGAGTTTTCTTTTTTTTTCTTAAGGAAAAAAAATTTAACATAATTTGTATGACATGTGTTATAACACGTGACATGACATGTGTTATAACACGTGTCATGATCTCGTGAATTATAATTTTGACACTTATCGATCTCTTATGAGTGAAACCCAATTTTATATTAGAAGATAACATTTTGATTTTTTTTTTCAAAAGTAAAATACATAATAAAACCAATTTAGAACATTTTCAAAAATACAAACAATTAAAATTGGAGTTAACCTCATTATCATACAAGATTTTAATCTAACATAATATTATGTTATAAAATAACTATTTAAATAGTTTTAAAATAACATGTATTTATTTGAAAAAATTTTTGTACAGTGAAGCACTAAATGGTAAACATCTAAAAAATAAATAGAGTAAAGATAAATATGATATAAATAATGAATAGATACGTTTATCTTACAAATATGACTATGAACTTTCAGATATTTCTTTGTTAATTTTGGATATTTAACTTATTTAAGTATAAAAATAGTTGATATTATTGGGCTTATAATTATAGGGTTATTATGTTAAATAATTTAAATAAATTAACATTTTTGGGTATATAATTGTATTTTAAATATTTCGGATATCTTTTTATTTTTTTCAGGTTTGATCATTCAGATATATGAGTTTAGGACCTATTCAGATTTTTGTTAGATTGGTACTCCTTTTTGGGTTGGATTCGGTTTGATTATTTGAGTTTTAGATATTTTGTCCAAACTTATCTTACACGGTGGTCAAAAAAATAAACAATAAAATTGAACCAAAAGTTAGTAGATTTGATATAAATTTTTATATATTAATAATAATATTTTAATATAAAAAGTTAAATTAATTTTTACGTAAATTTGTTTTTTCAAAAATACTATCTTCTCTAACTAAACATTCTTTCTATTTTTTCCCTAAACTAATTTAAAATATATATTTAACAACAAATATTTAATTTAATGAATTTGCTATTATAGTTTTAGATATAGTTTAGATATTTTTGGGTATTTCCATATTTCAGTTATTTTTAGGTAGATTCCTGTAAATATACCTGTTTTTGGAGTATTTTTGAGTAGTTTGGATATTTCAATACTACAAAATAATCAAAGTAACTAAAATATCTAAATTGTTTATTTATATTTGTGAAAATATAAAAAGGTACCGATCCGACAAAAATTTAAATATTAATGTAAATATTAATATTATTTTTAATTTATTTTTGTGCAATGTAGCATTTGAGGGAAAGTAGATTTTATTTTACTTTTGTCGAGAGATAAAGTAGATTATGTTTTCAGTTTATTGCATTTTTATTTTTATTTTCCACCTTTTAATTTATTCTGATCGTACTTACTGGGCCAAGGCTCAAATCACCGCGTTTGATCTCATATTAAAAAGCCCAACTTGGTCCAAACAGAATCCTCCTTGCGGATCAGAGGGTTTAGCACCCCGGAAGAGCAACCTGGAGAGTAGGCATTTGCTAACAGCGACCAAGAGGCACGACTTGGGAAGATATGGCGACTCCGCCGGCAGAATCTCGCAGCAACAGAGCGGCGGTTCAGGCTACAAACGACGATGCATCCGCCAGTAAATTGTACGCTACCTCTCTTCTACTTGGTTTGTTTGCGTAAATCTTCCGTAGATCAGGTTTCTTCTTTGGTATTGTTGTTACGCCCGTGATTCGTCGTCTGTGTTTGATTAGTTTCTGGTATGAGCACATATAAGATCATAAGATTGCTGATTTGATATGAATTTTTGAAGGTCCTGTGTCAAAAAGGGGTATATGAAAGACGATTATGTTCATCTCTTTGTGAAAAGACCTGTTCGAAGATCTCCAATAATTAATCGAGGCAAGTCTCATTTCCGCCATTGATATGTGCCTGCCTCCTTTTTGGAGGAGCTGACACTACTGGTTTCGATTTTCCTAGGTTACTTTTCCCGTTGGGCTGCCTTCCGAAAGCTTATGGCTCAATTTCTAGAAAGCGGGACAAGTTCTGATGAAACAGCTCAAGCGAAGAAACAGATACTGTCACTCGGAGCTGGTTTTGATACTACGTATTTTCAGTTGCTGGTGTGTTTTTTTTTCTCTTTTCAATTTATTTATATTTGTAGATTGGTTTCTTCTCTTCTCATTTTTTCCATTTTGTATACAGGATGAGGGGAAAGGCCCCGATTTGTATGTGGAACTGGATTTTAAGGAGGTACTATTTATGCAATTCATTTGTAACTGATTGGATTTTACTGGATGAGTGCTGAACAAAGTATTCATCACGTGTATTGAGTCTAATGCCAAATGGATTTGCTTCTTACGTTAGGTAACTAGTAAGAAGGCTGCTGTTATAGAAAACTCCAGCCAACTCAGGGACAAACTAGGAGAAAATGCATCTATTTCAGTTGGTGAGATAGCTATGTTGTAAAATGATCATTCTCTTTATGATGCTGATATCTGTCTACATCGTTCATTCTGTCAGTTTGCATAAGCTAATAATGCAACCTCCTTTTGCTTTTTACCGTTAGCTTGTAGTTTTAGTGGCTTAGTCTAAACTTGCTGTGCTGTTTAACTCTGCAGAGGAAGGCCAAGTGCTCAGTGATCATTACAAGTTACTTCCAGTTGACCTGCGTGATATACCAAAATTAAGAGATGTTATATCCTTTGCTGATATGGATCCAAGGTACGCATGAACATATTATTTTATTTTACTCACTGTTATGACATTTTCTGAACCCTCAACCCCCTTCTTCTACCGGGGTTAAAATATATGGTAACAGATACTGACTGGTGATAAATCTCCTTGGTCCCTAATATCATTATCAGTCTGCCGACATTTATTATTGCAGAATGTGTTTTGATATATCTGGACCCCGACTCAAGCCGTGCCATCGTGAATTGGGCGTCAAAAACTTTTTCAACTGCAGTATTTTTCTTATATGAGCAGGTTTTCTGGCATTTTGCTCAACTGTAATTTTCTCTGTCTGTATAATACTGCAGATATAAATCTTACTACTGGTATGTCTAACCCGTTGGGTTTCTGTTTGCAGATCCATCCAGATGATGCATTTGGACATCAAATGATTAGAAATTTGGAGGTAAGAATGTGTATTCTAGTTCCAGCTTTACTTGTTGAGGTTTTTGCGAAAGTATGGAATCTAGTAAAACATTGTAATATCATAATGTTGCCACTTGGATACGTCTTGTATTGATCAGTGAACTTCATTAAACTTATTCTGAAAGCTAACGGTGTTTCTGTGCTTTAGAGTCGGGGGTGTGCACTCTTAAGCATTGATGCATCACCAACTTTACTTGCAAAGGAGAGATTGTTTCTTGACAATGGATGGCAGGTGTGCTTTGCAGTTAAAATATTATGATAATTTAGTGCAATCTGATATGTGTATTCATGCTCTCAGTTTTGTATTGCCAAGCAGTTTGACATGCCACTTTAAATTTTAAATGCAAATATGCAAGAATTTTAGTTTGAAGTCATCTAACAAAGATATTCTTGTCAAGATTCTATGATAGGTCACTGTCAATTTCTTGTATAACTGTTGTTTATGATTTGGCAATAGGCTATCATTGTGACATTATATTGAAATTCAAACCATCTCTGTTTGAATTACCAAGATGCAGTTTTCAGTCTTTCGTATTGGTCTTGATGGCTGGTTGTAGCTAGAACAATGTGCACTGCCTGATGAAAGTAGGGCTAACATTCAAAATTTATAAAATATGGCTTCTTGTATCTTTACCCTCTTCTTTGTTATCAGAGAGCTGTTGCCTGGGACATGCTAAAAGTGTATGGTAGTTTTGTTGACACTCAACAAAAACGCAGGTCTGTGCTGTACTTATCGTTAAAATTATGTAACAGCTTTATGTTATTCCTATCGAGTCTCTATTTTCTGAACTCATTCGGAAAAGTTTCTTCTGTCCATAAATACCTAAGAACTGTTGCCACCCGTGACTTTTGAGTTTTCCATTGTTTTTTCTAAAGACAAACCTCTGCCTATATTTTGTTTTTCCTCTTTTGGCTCTCTTGTTCCTTCAGTTCATGACCTTTCATTAGAAAGCCTACTTCTCTTGGAAACTATTTTAAATGAGATAATTGTGTTTCTAGGATCGAGCGATTGGAGTTGTTTGACGAATTTGAAGAGTGGCACATGATGCAGGCAAGTCTGTCTCCACCTTATTAACTTGATTTTGCACCTACGTATGTATGGGAAAGTAAAAAAAAAAGGATGATTGGTGTTGAATACCTATGGTCCATTATATTTTCTTGCCGTGTAGGTAGTTGATAGAATTTGTGGGTAAGTCACTTTTTATGACTGTTTTGGTTTTCAACAGGAACATTACTGTGTGACGTATGCGGTGAATGATGCAATGGTACGTAATGCTCTCAAGTATCTTAAAACCCATTGTGCTTTTTAGTTTCGTAAGAGAGTAAGAAAATATGGTGAGGCTTGATAAAAGAGCATGCTGGAATACTCTTTTTTTTGTGTGATAAAAATGCAGGGAATATTTGGGGATTTCGGTTTCACAAGAGAAGGTTGCGGTGAAAGCATCAACATCTCATCAGCATCGTTGCCTTGAAAAAGAGGACAGTTTTGAACAATTGCAACTGGTACGTCAGTTTCTACGTATTTACATTTGGAGAAAAACCAGTGGTGGGTACGAACCTGATAGTGCTGTACCAAATTTATGTGGATTTAGGAATGATGATGGGTTTGATCATTGATGGGTGAGTCGTCCTAAAAGAGCTGTTGAGCAGAAAACAAAGGAAACACGAACTTGTTTGAAATAAAGAAATGTTATTTGATGTTTGTGTGAATTTGGGTCCATGGCCCCCTCACCTTCGAGATATGTGGGCCGGGCTGGGCCCCCGTCGTGTCTTCAATTTCTTCTTGTTTGTATTCTCTATGATACAAGGACTAAATTTTTTTTTATACAAACAAGGTCTGAAGGACTGCATATTTTTTTGGTAGAATAACATTTCTGTCTTATTAGTACAAAGAAACATCGGTCAAGAAACGCTCTGAAATTTTCTGTTTCCTTTTTCCTTTGTTTCGGTTGGGAAAATAAATAGTTTTGAAAAAAAGCTAAAAAGACAGAGAGAGAGAGAAGAAAAGAGTTTAGGCCATGGGATGCACAGCTTCCAAGCTCGACAGTGAGGACGCTGTCCGTCGCTGCAAGGAGCGGCGCCGTCTTATGAAGGACGCCCTTTACGCTCGTCACCATCTGGCCGCCGCTCACTCTGACTACTGTCGCTCCCTCCGTCTCACCGGCTCGGCCCTCTCCTCTTTCGCCGGAGGCGAACCACTCGCCGTCTCTGAGAACACTCCAGCAGTTTTTCTCCGCCCTTCCAACCACGAAGCTCCACGTGTACCTTGCCCGAAGGCCACTCACATCCGCAAGCCTAGGCTTCCTCACATTCTCTCCGACTCGTCTCCCTCTTCCTCACCTGTGACTAGTGCTAGTAGGTCTTTCTTTCCAACTGCGCACCAGCGTCAGCACTCCTCTCTCTCTCGCTCTCCTTCTCAAGCTTCCTCCGTCTGGAACTGGGAGAATTTCTACCCTCCCTCTCCCCCTGACTCCGAGTTCTTCGAACGCAAAGCTCGGGGGCAGAAGCAGCAGCATCCTCCAAGCGACTACGATGCCGAGACTGAGAGATCCGAGCACGAACGCGAAGAAGTTCACTGCAGCGAATGGGGGGACGACCATGACCGTTACACTGCCACCACTTCGTCCGACGGAGATGGGGAGCCCGAAATTCACGTCTCCAGATCCGGTATTGAAGAGCCTGTGAAACAGCAGAAAGAGCAAGGTGCTCTCGGCAAAGACGAGACCTGCAATTCTGACCATGTTACGACTTCCTCCGACTGCTACAAGACCAAAATGGTGGTCAGGCACAAGGATTTGAAGGAGATTCTTGACGCCGTTCAAGACTACTTCGACAAGGCTGCCACCGCTGGGGACCAGGTCTCCGCCATGCTTGAGATCGGCCGGGCTGAGCTCGACCGCAGCTTCAGTAAGCTGAGGAGTAAGTCTATTTGTCCACATTCTTCTTGATAATGCCATTTGAGATTCTCTCACTTTGTTTGTGTTGTGTGTCTCTGCAGAGACCGTGTATCATTCAAGCAGTGTCTTTAGCAATTTGAGCGCAAGCTGGACTTCAAAACCCCCATTGGCAGTGAGATACAAGCTCGATGCATCTACCCTGAATGATGAACAAGGCGGCCTCAAGAGCCTATGCTCTACTCTAGACCGACTCCTGGCTTGGGAGAAGAAGCTTTATGAGGAAGTCAAGGTATTGGTTTTTTTTTTTTTTTTTGGTTTCTGGTTTACCAACGATAAGTCCTAACAATAAACTTGTTAAATTGCAAATTAGGCGAGAGAAGGAGTTAAAATTGAGCACGAGAAGAAGCTGTCTGCGTTACAGAGTCAGGAGTACAAGGGAGGCGATGAATCCAAGCTGCATAAGACTAAAACTTCCATAACCAGATTGCAATCACTTATCGTCGTTACTTCAGAAGCTGTTTTAACCACGTCTAATGCCATTCTCCGCATCCGGGACACTGACCTTGTGCCTCAGCTTGTGGAACTCTGCCACGGGTCAGTGTTTTATTTTTTTATGTGAAATCCCAAAGCATTAGCTGGTACCTGCTGTTCTAACCACCATTTGGCACTTGAAATGCAGATTAATGTACATGTGGAAGTCAATGCACGAGTACCACGAAATCCAGAACAACATCGTCCAACAAGTGCGTGGCTTGATCAACCAAACAGAGAAAGGTGAGTCAACATCAGAAGTACACCGGCAGGTGACGCGGGACCTGGAGTCAGCTGTCTCCTTGTGGCACTTGAGCTTCTGTCGCATAATAAAATTCCAGAGGGAGTTCATAAGCTCCCTCCACGCCTGGTTTAAGCTCAGCCTAGTTCCCCTGAGCAATGAAGAGCCAAAGAAGGAGCGGCCAGACTCATTTGCCTTGTGTGAAGAGTGGAAGCAAAGCCTGGAACGGGTGCCTGATACGGTGGCATCAGAAGCCATAAAGAGCTTTGTAAATGTGGTCCATGTGATATCAATTAAGCAGGCGGAAGAAGTGAAGATGAAGAAACGTACAGAGAGTGCAGGAAAGGAGCTGGAGAAGAAGGCATCCTCACTGAGGAGCATAGAGAGGAAGTACTACCAGGCGTACTCGACCGTTGGGATAGGCCCTGGGCCTGAGGTGTTGGACGCACGGGACCCGCTTTCTGAAAAGAAATCTGAGCTGGCGGCATGTCAGAGGCAGGTGGAGGATGAGGTGATGAGGCACGTAAAGGCGGTGGAGGTGACACGAGCTATGACTCTCAACAATCTTCAAACCGGCCTCCCCAATGTGTTCCAAGCCTTGACCAGCTTCTCATCTCTCTTTACTGAGTCTCTCCAGACCGTCTGTTCTCGTTCCTACTCCATCAACTGATTGATTTTGTTTTATTATTAATTGTTAGTGTTTAATCAAGGCCTTAAATTTACCACTGGAGAATGGTAATGTATGGCCACCATAATTAATGACATGGGCCAATCAATTGAAGTGAGCCCAAATTTGGTCGATCCTTTTGACTTTATGGATCGTTGACGTTGACATGGACATCCAACAACCGCCAAACTCCAACTAAACCCAGCACTTGTCTCTCTCTCTCTCTCTCTCTCTCTTTCTTTTTCATGGCGATGCCCTCTACTGCTTCCGTGCCGGACTCAGCGGAGGTCGTTTCCGATCCTTCACCATCTTCGCCGGAGGGATCGTGCTCTAGCGTCTCACCTGATCGCATTGACCCTTCCACTTCTTCTCCAAAGCCTAGTCGTGGTGGCGAAAATCAGGTGCTTGGGATCTAAACTCCTAAATTTGTCTTTGCAACAGTTGATTGAATAGTCTTTTGATCTGGATTTTCCTCACTTTATTGCCTTGTTCTAGTCTGAAGTCATATCGAGGAGTGAAGAGTATCGCCAATTGTTTCGGCTTCCAGCTGACGAAGTAAGTAAATATTGCGTTTCTGAATACTCTCCTAAGTCCTAACCTTATCCTTAAAATTCTTGTGTGTAGGTCCTTGTTCAAGATTTCAACTGTGCTTGTCAGGAGAGTATTCTTCTCCAGGTACTTATCTCTTTCTCTTATTCTTGTTTCATCTTGAACCTTTATTTTCTTCATACTTGGGATTCTCTTTCTTTTTGCAGGGTCATATGTACCTCTTTATTCATTATATCTGCTTTTACTCCAACATCTTTGGCTATGAGACCAAGGTACCATTCTTATTATCCCTTGACTGTTTTCATCTCCTATCTTTTCCTATTCAATTTTGATTGCAACTCTTGTTCCAGAAAATCATTCCATTTGCCGAAATATCTTGTGTTAAACGAGCAAAGACTGCTGGTATTTTTCCCAATGCCATCGAAATTTTAGCTGCTGGGAAGAAGGTACCACACCTTCGCTCAAACAAGAATTTTTGTGGTTGTTGCCTGTCCTCATTTTTTAAGCTCCTTCTTTTGGCAGTACTTTTTTGCATCATTTCTTTCCCGTGATGAAGCTTTCAAGCTTATCCATGATGGATGGCTGGAATATGGTAGTGCTGTCAAAGTAGATGGCCAGATTCTGGCGACCGAACAGCAGGTGGCAACACACACTATTCTTTACTGCTTAAGCCTTGTTTCCATCTCGTTCCTTGTTTCTTTTTCCTGACCTTTCTGTTCAGGATTCTTTGTCTGAGTCCAACAACCAGGTAAATGATGGAGGTGTTAAAAGGGCACTCAGTTCCATGGATTTCGCAAATGATGTAGATCCCCTATTAAGGTACTCTTACCGCTTACATATGGTGTACCTAGTTCCTGCAACTAACTGCTTCACTATCTTTCACTTCACAGGGATGAAAAAACTCATCTTTCAGGCAGTTCCAGTCTTCCTGTTATTAGTCAAAATGGCGTTTCACCTTCATCTGTAACCGTTCCACGGCACGCAGAACCAGTTGTAGATATTGTGGCTTCGTCGTCAACCAATACTTTCAACTGGAAGCCTGAAGACTCAAATGCACCTAAATGTAGTTTAAAAGTCCTTCCTCGTTTTCATCTTAGTTCTTTTTGGTTGGTTTAGGTAACGTGTTAGATTATCATTTCCACAGTTTGTGCTGGGGTCATTTCAAGCTGTTTGTAGATAGTATTAAGAATGCAAATGCTTGGGGCTCTCCTAATTTTATAATGAAGTGCTGGTTCACTCAAAGTGGGGAATCGATTAACTTCTTGCTATTAATGTATATGCCATTATGTGTCTATCTTTTAGCTTGCCTGTTGTGGTACCTAAACTGACTTTTCTTAAAAATTTAAATGGTCAATTGGTTAACCGTCTCATAAAGCCTAATTGAAATTGGGTAGCTTAGCTTTATTTTCTTGCATCTTGATGGTACTTCACAAGTTACACTAGTTCTCGTTTTGTCCCAACTAGCTTGCAGTCCCTATATCCTGTTGAACAGAATATTTCGTTTATGAACACATGATCTCTCATGTATTCTTTGCTTACTGTGATCTCTTTTCTAGTTATCATTCTAATTCGCTTCTCAAATTTTGTGGTCCTTGCATGCAGTATCAACTGATTTTGCCAAGGTAGCAGAGGCAAAATTTTCGGTAATGTCACTCTCGTTGTCTTATGAGATACTAGAAATAATGGAACACATTCCCATTCAAAAAGATGAGAAGTATAAGCATTAATTGAATGCAGAAGTTTCATATGTATCTAAAATAGAGTTTACTTTATGTTTGCAGATTCCAGTAGAAGAGTTCTTTAGATTGTTTTTTTCAGATGGTGCTGTCAGTTTTGTTGAATCTTTCCATAAAAATTGTGGAGACAAAGGTAGAGTTATAAGTGATGAAATCATTTTGCTGCTGTGGTTGGTTGTTTTTGTATGTTTTTCCTTCTGTCCGTGTCTTTTTAAATCAGAGGATATCTTTGTACTTGCAGAGTTTAGGTGTACCTCTTGGCAACCTCATGAAAAGCTTGGACACACCCGCAATGTCTCATTTCAACATCCGATAAAAATTTATTTTGGTAATATTATTCTTTCATCTAGATATACAAGGTTATATTTTATATCAAATATTTGTATGCATGACTGTTGGATTTCATTCAAAGGTGCAAAGTTTGGTAGCTGTCAGGAGTCGCAGAAATTTCGGATGTACAGAGATAGGTATTGATAAAATATGCAGCTTTGATATGAGTTGTATGCCACTGTTAATGATCATGTTGTCTTTTGTTATATTCTAGAATCTAGATCGACAAAGCTAGTTTGCAGTCATGGATGCTTATTCTCTGTTGTCTGATATTGTAATTTCTTTTGCTAGCCATCTGGTTATTGAAACATCACAGGGGATCAACGATGTACCCTATGGAGATTATTTTACTGTAGAGGTAGGGGTAAATTTATATCTAATGCTACCAGTAGTTGGCTGGGTGATGTGGAATGGGTGGGTGAATAAATTACCATTGGTTGATTCTAGGGGGCTTGGGATGTGAAAAGAGATTGCAGAGACTCGATAGAGGGTTGTACATTGGATGTTTATGTTAACGTGGCCTTCTCTAAAAGAACAGTGTGGAAAGGTTTGTTTAGTTATTTTACTCTTCTTTTGTCCTTTAATTACCTTGCTTCCTATTAATTAAGAAATTCAACTAGTAGTTCAACAGTGTCTGGTCTTATAGATATGGAAACCCGTCAGCTTTGTTGAAATCGAGTTTCTTATATGCTTCTCAACATTTGATTTTCATGGTTCTTGGATCTGGCCTGACATTTATGAGTTTTTGCAGGGAAAATTTTGCAGTCTACTTTGGAAGAATGTAGAGAAGCTTATGCAACATGGATAAGAATGGTACTTGAGCATCCATAGGGTCAACATTTTTTGTTTTGAGTTGATGCAGGAATTTAAACTAGTTTATTTTTTTTTCTAATAATTATTATCCTTGGAGGCACATGAACTGTTGAAGCAGAAGAAGCTGGAGAACCAAGAAGGTTTGTGTTGTAGACTGATGGTTAAGTGAAGCTTTTTCACTGCAGAAAGCTGGCTGACACTGTAATTCTGCAGGGGATAAGGTGATTGAGGATGTTGAGCCGCTAGTAGCAAGCGAACAAAGAGTATCTGAATGTGAAGAGGAGAGGAGAGTGGAGATGGCAGGAGGAGGGGTGGTGACTACCTTAAGGGAAGCATGGGTGAATCTGACATCATATGTGAAGAGGCAGAGCGGGACAAGGCAGGTTATAGTAATAGCATTTGTGGTGATCTTACTGATGCAGGTATGTGTGTGTCTGGATTGATAAATTGGTGTTGAGAGAGAGAGAGAGAGAAGCTGATAGGTGGAAGTGTGTACAGGTGACAATAGTGGTGCTGTTGAAGAGAGGAGGAAGGGAGCAAGTGGAGTACCATCAGAGGTTCGACGAGTACAGCGGAAGTGGGGAGAGTGTAGGGTGGCTGGAGAAGAGAATGCATTTCCTGAGGGAAGAGATGATGATGGTTGAGGATCGCTTGCAGAGGATGCGACAAGACCATGCCTCCTTGAAGGCCCAATTCAAGCATTTGGAACGCCTTCTCCTCCGCCACCAACAATAGATTTTTTTGTGACGAATATCGGAATATGTATCTATGAATGTATGTATGTGTATGTACTGTATGTGTTTTCGGATGTTATCTTGCAAAGTTATACGCATATGAAAATGAGGAGAGACTCTGTTCAACCAAATTGTCTTTAAAGACGCTCCTTTTTGAGGTCATATTAAACAATCTTTTGTACTGTATTTTGGATGTTACCTTGCAAAGTTTTCCTTTTCTAATCTGTCTTAACAAATTAATTTTTCCAAGTCTCTCTGCACGTAAACGGCTATTTTGCTCATTTATAATCTTTTGCTAAGACGTTTTAGGATGTTCTTTTAGAAAAAGAAAAAAAACTACAATTATATGTTTCATGTAAATGTAAGATATACATTTTAGAGAACGCTTACCTATAGATAGATTCTAAGTTGGAAATATTTCGAAGTCCGACAATAATGTAGTAGTTTTCATTGACGATCAGATTTGATAATAGGAAATCAGAAACAGTGGTTTTTGAATTGAGTCGTACAACAGGTGAATATTGTAACCAAAAATAGAGGACACAGTCGCCAATAGAAACCCTTAATTAAAGGCAACAATAAAAAACCATAATGTTGGAAAGAGTTGTGCCAAGGAGGGGGTAAGAAAAGAGAATAATAACCAACCAAAGGACCAAATAAGCTCCTTAATTATAGACAAAGACATTTCTGGATATGTTGTGTCAAACCAAGAACAAGTGAATTGGAGCCAAGTCGGAAGAAGGAACACCATTTCTAGCTGACCAGAAAGTATATTGCTAGGCTCGTCAATTCAATCAAGTTGAGCAGCAGCCACTCTTCTGGGTAACAGGCTGTCCTCTGATCTGCACTGTCGGTGGTCTTGCATTACTCCCAGCTGGTTGGCTTGCCATTCTGCATCCAAACCACAGATCAATTTTTTCAGAAAAATTCAGAGCTTCTACTTTAATTTTTTAACTGCAAGGTCAACATCCGTGTGCATGAAACACTGGCTGAATTTGAAAATTTCTTCTGTGTTTCCGTCTTATTTTATATCAGGAAACTTTAACAGCTACAACACTCCAAACAAAATTCCACAAAAATGAGATGGCAAACTCCCAATTAGCTGCCATTCATTTACTTGTAAAAATGAGGTAGATTATATACCTCTCTTTGATGGATGCCGACATCGCCATGAAAGCCTGTTCCACATTTGTAGCATCTTTTGCACTAGTCTCCATGAAAGGAATTCCAATTTCATCGGCAAAAGCCTAGGGATGTTTAAAATTCATCAGGAAAGCAGTTATAGCCACAAAACTTGAGAAGGTGAGTCGTTTAAGAAAGTGCATATATACCTTGGCAGTTTCATATGGAACAGCTCTGTTTTCAGCAAGATCACATTTGTTTCCAACCAGGAGTTTGTTAACATTGTCACTAGCATAACGATCAATTTCACTCAACCATTGCTTGACATTATTGAAGCTTTCTTGATCTGTGACGTCGTAGACAATCTAGCAGGGCGGAGGCGGAGTAAGTCAGCAGATTTGGTAAAGAGTCAACAAAAGGAACCAACAGAGAGAAGCGCTAAGTAAGAAACTTACAATAATTCCATGAGCACCACGGTAGTAACTACTTGTAATAGTCCTGAAACGTTCTTGACCAGCAGTGTCCCACTGAAAGATAAGGAAGAGACATGAGGAAATAATAATTTGTATGTAGAAAAAAGGAAAATAGAGTTGCATACAATTTGGAGCTTGATTGTCTTGCCATCTTGGTCCACAGTCCGAATTTTCTGAAGGAAAAATATATATATACAAGGTGAGATGAAAGCCTAGGAGTCAATGGCAAGAAGTAAGCAAGGCAAAAGAAACATACAAAATCAACTCCTATAGTGCTGATGTAACTTTCAACATACGAATCATCCTGCACCACACACACACATTAGGTGAATTGATAGAAAGCTACAGTTACTAGCAGGTGCTCAAAAAGAAACTTACAGAAAATCTCAAAAGTAGACAAGACTTCCCCACGCCAGAATCCCCGATTAACAGTAGCTTGAAAAGATAGTCGCTGCAAATCACAAGACTAGCTAATTACAACGCTACATTATCAACCGCCACAGTAATCGTGGAATCTATATATCACAGAGAATCATTGATACACATGCTACAAGTAGAAGAAAACACTCAAGTATCTATGCACATATTATGAGAAAGGAACTTACTACTCCGGATTCATGTTTTCGATCTCTGGGACAAGGCAACGGCGAATACAAACGCACGGAGGAGGATCTCTTTCGGAAGAAGACGAGAAGAGGAGGAGGTTCAGAAAATTGGGCCTTGAAATAATAATATGTATGTATAGGCCCAATAACACCGAATATGGATTGGCCCAATACTCCTCCTCCAGTGCAAACAAGGAGATTGCATTGTGGTTCCCTGGTGGACCTGTCAACTGCCACCCATGGATCTACGATTTTTTTTTTTCCCACTAGTGTGTTATTGTTTCTTTGCTTTTGATCGAAATCTATATGTTTTAAGTTGTACTGAAATTTTTTTTAAAAAAAAAAGAATTTTCTTTCCTTCGATACACAGTTTTATAAATAGCATGCACTGAGAACTAATTAAGGAGGTTAAAAGAAGGCAAGTCTGGGACTCGGGTCACATCTTCCAGCAGAAGCTCTCTCTCCAGTTGATGCCTTGTTGATTTCATCACCGTCTGCCAAACACAAAAATTTACACTCAGTCTTGAGATCCTCCTCGTCTTTAAGTCAAGGGAGTAGGAAGCCTACGTTAAAATCCATGTAGGACGCCCGCATTGATAGCCATTTATCATCCATCAGCTTGAACGCAATGCAATATAGAATATCAAATGCTGACTCGTTTTCTAACAAGCATACAAAAAAACAAAAATTAGAATCCATCAAGTCCAATAATATATATTTTATGACTCTACCCTAAGTTGCCGTACCAACTAACCTGCTAGCAATTTCAGGAATGTTTCTCCGACCATGTTCCGTGGTTTAACTGTCAAAAAAAGTAAAAAATAAATAAGAATACTTACCACACAACTACTTGCTAGTTGAAAGGAGAAGAAAGAAGACCTGGTTCAAGATCGAGAAACTGAATGAGCATGAAGGTAATATTTACACCAGCAACAGCAAATGGGTATTCCCACACCGATCTATCACCTACTTGCTTCCTCAGAAGTTGCTGAAACGATTTCTGCATTTGGTTTTACAGAGGAGAGGAAGGAGCCTCAACATCAGTTTATCTTAAAAACCAATTGTTAAAACGACCTACTTGGTAATTCCTTGCAAAATACAGCAAATTCTCCAACGATATGAATCCACCTCCCCTGCAGGAGTAAGGGAACCGTATCAGGCATGAGGAAGCGGGTAAAGTAAGCAAGTGGTTTGATTACCTAAAATCTGTTGAGGGATCCTTTCCCTGCCAACCCATTCCCTTCCACTGCTCAGATATCATACCATGGAGTTGCTCCTCCGGGTAGGCTAACTTCCACAGAGCCCTCAGAGCTTCCTACAGATAGAGAGAGATGTTAAACCATCCAACCACTTCATTTTTATTGACAGTGTGATTCAGAAAGTTACCTGGTGCTGTCTAATTGAACCATCATAGGGAACATATACACGACTCTGCAGCCTTTGCAAGCAGTCCTCCTAAGAAAAACCCACAAATGATTCTGGTTGTGAAGTAGGAGCAATGTGAAGAAAATATATAATGGTAATACTAATACCTGAGCAGCTGTGAGATCAAAGGAATAACGAGAGTGGTGCTCCCTTTTCTGTGCACAGACACAAGCTAGTCCCCGCCCTAACCACGCACCTGATCCTGCCACTACTTCAGCTGTCACAAGATTAAACATGGGATTGTCTGAAACACAAAAAAAACAACAAAAAGCTATAGGAGATCGTGCGTGGTTGACCTGAGGATGAATGGCAGGTGCCTCCCCGGTCCAGGCCGTGAGAAATCCGCCTGACAGCAACAAAGGAATCCTCCATTATTCTTCCCGAATCTGTAACCAGTGGAAGAGGGAGTTTTTGGAGAATCGTAAACTCATATTCTTTAACTCTACTCTCCTCAGTTCTTTATATATATACATAGTAAACCAGCTAACTTATCATTAGTTTATACTTTATACTTTAGATAAAACAGATTCAATGTTAAAAAAGGCTTGAAGAAAGTTGAGCGAAAGAAACAAGCATCATATTTACATTCAGGGAATGGCCATTAGGAAAATTAGATGAAATTAAGAGTAAATGATTTGTGGTAGTGAAAACAGCAAGTTAATGTAAAAAGATAAAAAGATAACTTCACATGGGATGTTGCCACAAAAAGGACCAAAAGTGGGAGGGAGAACATCACACATACCCACTTTCACCCAAATCCAACCAAAATGGACCACAAACTGATCCCATATGCCTCGATTATTAGCTTTCTTGCTTCCTTTTGGCGCCTTCTTCCTCACCAATCACTCAACCACCTCCTTTCGTAACTTGCACCCGTTATTTTGCTTTTTGGCCTCCAAATTCCATATCATCTTCTTTGTTCAAACTCTTTTTGATCCACAAACATATCAAAGGTATTACACCTACTCCCGTATCGTTGACTCTTTCTTCTAGGTTTTTTGCTCCTCATCAGCCTTAAGTTCGGGTTATATACCCTTGTACATCCTTAATATCAAAAAAAAAAAAAAAAAAATTTAACATAGAGAGTAGTTACAATAACTCTCTGATAAAACTCTTTCTAAATTCTACATTTTACGGTCTACATAAAGTATTGATCAATGGACCGGGCTGTTGTGGCCTTAAAATGTAAAATCTGTTGTTTACTCAAATTTGATTTGTTACTATTGAAAATGACAGCACCTGGCCAAAGACCACTGCAACAATCATTGTCCATTCCAAAACCAACGGTAATATAAGATTCGATGCAAAAACAGCATACTACTGGAACTCAGGGTTTCAAACTAACAACACAAGAAACTCGCATGACTCAACACTGAGCCAGAGACATAAGAAACAACCAAACATCAGCCACAAAGTCCTCAAGTTCCCACAAATCCATCTCGTCTTCACATGTCATACATTGATTTCTTCTCTAAATAGGCTTGATCTTGAAGTGCAGCGAGATGAGCGAAAAAACAAGACATTTCAAGTCCTGCAACCATGGATGTTTCAAAAGGAATAAGTTAGAGCAAAAACAATTACAGAAATATGCTAACAAAAATAAAATAACTACAGTACCATGATAGTGGGAAAACATCAGAATAACCCAGAAAAAAAGGAGACAAAAACTAAAGAATAAGCCTCCCCTACATAACCAGGTAAAAGTTCGGTGTTACCAGCCACAACCCTATATTAAGTTTGACATTGTGAATCAGTGAAAGAGGCAGAGTCCTAAGTGTAGAACCTTTCTAAAGTGATCATAAAGTTGAGGGATTAGGGGAACCCTAAGCACGACTTGCCTTTATATAACCTATAAAACCATGGTAAGACAAGAGTTGCAAGAGAAAGAGAGGAGACCTGAACAAGATAGTAGAAGATGCGAAGTCCTTCAGGATCTTTACTACCCTGGACATCAACAAGAGATCCAATCTTAGATGTAGCGAAGGAGATATGCTCATTTCCCATGACGATTTCAAGCTCTTGCGTTCCAACACGGTCAGGTTCCGGCCAATTCGTATCATCTTCTTTCATAATCTACCCAGACAAACATCACACTATCAAACAATATACTACAAGTGCACATTGATGGAAATAAGTAACAATCGACCAATATTAGAAGCTTCGTAGATACCGGAATGATAATAAAGAAAAGTGTTCTAAATCGACAACACAAGTATTCTCTCTCATTTAATTTCAAGCATCTTTCCAATTGACAATTGGACACCAAAGGGGAAAAAACCCTAAAATTGACAAAAACCCTAAATTGACAAAAACCCTAAATTGACAAAAACCCTAATTGACAGTAGAATAACCAATACGCGGACAGTAAAATAAAACACAGAACCAAATAGGAGGAGGCAAAAAGGACCTCGCTCTCGGAGACGATACGCTTGCATTCCTTGAAAACGGCGGGGGTGAGAAATACCTCCTTCCGAATCATAGTATCGTTTTTGTAGTTAGAGTTATTGGCGTAACGGAGCTTACCGTCCGATCTAAACTCAAACTCCAAGAACTCGTGTCCAAACTTCCCTTTGTGACCGACATAGTACCTCAGGTAGAAGTCGTTCTCTTCTTCCGCGGCCATGGCGAATCTCTCTGTTTCTCGATTTCCTTTCCTTTGCCCTTTTAAACAAACGACGTTTTAATGGGCTTAAGTATCAGCCCAGATAGGCCCATTTGTAATAATTAAGGCCCATTGTTACCGTCGTTAGCCGGCTGCCTGATGCCGTGATTCGGGAAGTTCCCCCACACTACAGAGTACAGAGTACAGACGATGCCGATGGATTCGAAAATGGCCAAGTTTCTTCAATCCTATGGTAATTATGCATCCCTCCAGATCATCTCTTTCTTATTTTTTTTTTTTTTGCCAACCTTTGAATTTTCCGCAGGATATGATTTGATCCTGGGATCTGTAGCTGCAATTTATGTGGTCATGGCACCATATACTAAGGTGGAAGAGAGCTTCAACGTACAGGTACTCCCTTTTCATTTGTAAACATTTAAAGTCTCACTCTTTTTCCGTTGTACTGAGTATTTGCTTGTGACCAGTCAATGCACGACATTCTCTACCATCGCCATCATTTGGACTCTGTGAGTGACCTCTTTCTGCTTGAATCCTAGAATGGTGTAAATTTTTACCGACTTCTTTCTTCTTCTATCAGTATGATCATTTGGAGTTCCCCGGTGTTGTCCCTCGAACTTTTATTGGTAAGGGCTCTTCATCATTACTGTTGTTCTTGTGGAGGAGGATTTAGTGATTCTTTACAATAAAATTCAACTCTGATTCCTTCTTGCAGGAGCCTTCATAGTCTCTATTTTTGCATCACCCCTTGTATCAATTATCAGCTGGCTTGGATTCCCCAAGATTTATAGTCTTGTTTCAGGTTTCTTCTCTTCTTTTTCTTTCCTTAGCTTTCCCTTATGGAATCGCTTATCACTGTCTTCTTAAATTTTAAGCACGGACAAAAACAATTCATCATTGACTTACAGCTCGTTTGGTTTTGGGCTGCATCACATTATCCACACTAAGATTTTTCCGGATTCAGGTATGAAGTTTATTTCCTACTGCTTCTTTCCACGCTACATTTCTCTATCTGATTCTTTTCCCCTTCTCTATTAGTGCTTGTTTTTCTCCAATACATTGAGCGAACCTACTTCTTTCACAGATAAGGAAAAAGTTTGGACATCAAGTGGAAACTTTCTTCGTACTTCTCTCCAGCCTTCAGTTTCATTTGCTTTTCTACTGCACTCGTCCTCTACCTAATATTCTAGCTCTGGGATTAGGTGATTAATTCTATTTACTTGGCCCTACTAGTAATGCTCCTTTTACATGTCCTAGCAATCTTTTCCATGGGTCATTTAGCAGCATAGGTGTCGCGTTTGCTGCTAATTTTGTGAAATCTGGATTTTGCAGTTAATCTGGCATATGGTAATTGGTTAAAGGGGCACTTTTATTCAGCTTTGAGCTTCCTGGTATGTATAATTGTAGGTGACATATTTTCCCGATTATAATATCAGGCATGGTATCCAGAACTATGGATTTTCTAACATGTCTTTTATATGATAATCAGATTTTTGCCACTGTAATCTTCAGATGCGATACAATGTTACTGCTTGGGCCTATTGGTCTTGAACTTTTATTGGTGAGCTGATGATATATAGTTTGGATTCTGATCTTCTGTATATGTGTAATTGACCGTGTACTTTGTCTTTCCGGGTGCTTTACATTTATCAATCACAGACCAAATCGATCTCCTTCTGGAAAGCACTGAAGTATTGTGTTGGAACCGCTGTGTTAGCTGTAGGTTGGTTAAAATTTCAATTCCTATTTGCTTTTTCCCTCCAGACCCTAGTTCCCGAGTCAGGCTTTTGTGGTCATGGAATATTTCAGGTCTTACCGTTTTTGTTGACTCTATCATGTGGAAGAAGTTTGTCTGGCCAGAATTTGAAGTTTTCTGGTTTAACTCCATTCTGAACCGGAGTTCTGACTGGGGTGTATCCTTCAAAATTTGTTTCATCAATTTATTTATTTTCGTATATAGTTAACCTTATAGCATTTTTGCCACTACCTGATTAGTGATTGCCTTTTTTACAATGATAACCATTTGGAATTTCCATACATTACTGTAATTGCCAATGCAAAGTTTAATATCGTGGCGCTTGCATTTTTATGAAATTCCATGTTGTTCCTTGAAATTTAGTTGCTAAACCAGACACATTCTATACATTGGTACTTCACCTCGGCACTCCCACGGTCTTTACTTGTAGCTTATCCTCTTTCACTGGTAAATACCAGACCTGCTAACATCTGTCATATTCTCTTGTTCCTTTCTTGTTAGGATCTCTGATTGTATCTCTATCAGTTTTGTCATATGTTTTCTCTTCGGATTATGCAGCTTGGTACCTTACTTGACAGGAGGGTTCCATTCTTTATTCTTCCAATCTTATCCTTTGTTATTCTCTACTCTAAACTTCCGCACAAGGTATTCAGATGGATTACTTATTTCAGTAGCCATTAAAGTTTCTTAAATATTTTCGGACATAGCCTTACGTATCTTTCTTGATATGTGCAGGAACTCCGCTTTATTATTAGTTCAGTGCCAATGTTCAACTTATCTGCTGCAGTTGCTGCTAGCAGAATGTATGAGTTCTATTAGATGTTTGCTAGCTAAGCTTTCAATCATAGCTAGGACGTTCTTTTATTCAGTATCTTAAGAGCTCTTTGGATTCTATATTTTCTGAATGCCACTTTTAATTACTACCAACAAGTCCCGAGCTCGTAATATAATCCGATTTCCTTGTACAGCTACAATAACAGGAAGAAAACTGTATGGAAACTGGTGAACATGGCTATGCTAGCGTTATTTGCAATCAGGTAGAAATAGTAGGCAATTATCTTTGCTATGGAAAGAAATTTGCTAGTCTACTTACCCTGGTCCTATAGTGCAGGGTGCACGGTTGTAACATTCATGGCATCGTACTACAATTATCCTAGCGGCTATGCTTTGAAGCGCTTGCATCAGATAAGTGAGTGACTTATTCTTTTCAGGGCTTCTTGTTATTGCAGCAGTGTTGACTTGGGTACCAAACAAGAAAAATATGCTAGTCAGTGTTTGTTTGTCTATCTACGTCTGGTTGACACTATGATTAATCGTATATGGTGCCTTCCATACTTCTCAGGCCATCCTGCAAATGTAGCGGGAGAAGAGTGGGTTCACATAGACACTTTTAGTGCTATGAATGGAATATCTCGCTTTTGTGAAGATGCTTTTCCGTGGAGGTGAGGTTTCTTTTTCTTTCTATGCAGTTTAGCTGTCTTACCCTTTTTTACGGTTAAGTAAAGGAACATCAAGGTACGTGTAAAACAAGTTGCCACTTGGAAGCACACATTTGTGTGAGATTAAGGCATTTGTTTGTTTTTCATGTTCATTTTCTTGGAGAAGAATACCAATTAGTTGGTAAAGGAATCATATAATACTCCACGGCCTTTGAATTTGTAATTTAAGAGGAGATAAATTTTCTTGTGCAATGCAGATATTCAAAAGAAGAAGAGATAGTAATGGAAGAGTTCCGAAACCAAAATTTCACGTACCTTGTGAAGTGAGTATTTCATCATATAGTAGAAAGCAATTCTTAGTGAAAGAAGGTAGCATTGGTGGTCAACATGTAATACTGTTGTCATGCTTTGCACAGCGAGCACTCCTCTGTGGATGGATACAAGTGCTTGTTTTCTGAAGAAGGTTTTGACAGACTGGAACTGCGGCGAGGTTTCCCTCCCATTGGTCTGGTAAATAGGGGCTAATCTTTCATCAAATAGGTGGATGGAATGTAAAATTGAGTTGATAATGTTGTATTGCAGGTAAGAAAAGCCAAAGTATATGTGCACCGGGATATAAAGAAGGAAGATCCTCTGCATAAGAAAGGGCGTGGCTGTTAGGAATTCAAGAAATAGAGACATTGAATTGGGTCGGTGTAGCAGCTTTGTTATCCTGAGAGAGGGAGGACATATGAATATGATGTAATATATTTACTCTGTCTGTGTATTAGGAATTCAAGAAATAGAGACATTGAATTGGGTCGGTGTAGCAGCTTTGTTATCCTGAGAGAGGGAGGACATATGAATATGATGTAATATATTTACTCTGTCTGTGTATTGGATTGAAACCCTCTGATTCTTCCAGTAGCACCTAACTTTGGGCTTTCTGAGTACTACAAGTCGAATGATGGTCCTTTAGTCCTCAGGCTTTCCCACTTTTCGTTTACGAACAAATCATTTAGATTTTAGACTAAGACTTATCCGAACGAACGAAGCCTAAACCTAGCGAGAGAGAGAGAGAGAGAGAGAGATGTTGCTTCAGGTGGTGCATAACCGCAATGTTCCACTGGCTTCCTCCGCCTCCTACTCCCGTCCCCCTCGCTGCATATCTCCTATCGTCTCCGTATCTCTATCGAAGAAGACGACAGCAATTGTGTGCTCCATCTCTCAGGTCTATGGCTACGGCACGGTGGACTACGAGAGAAGGCCGACTATCCAGTGGAATGCCATCTACAAGAAAATTTCCCTCATGGAAAAACCGGATCTCGGTGCTGCCTCCGTCTTGAATCAGTGGGAGAAAGGCGGCCGCAAGCATACCAAATGGGAGCTCTGTCGGGTCGTCAAGGAGCTTCGCAAGTATAAGCGTCCCAACCAAGCTCTAGAGGTCCGTCCTACGAGACAAGGATGTATTTGCTCTCTAAGTTTATTTTATCCATGTATTTGGTGTTCCCCTTTTATTGTATCTTGATCCTTGTATTCCCTAGGTGTATGACTGGATGAACAACAGAGGCGAAAGGTTTCGATTGTCTGTAAGTGATGCTGCAATCCAGCTTGACTTAATCGGCAAAGTGCGTGGGATTCCAGACGCCGAAGAATTCTTCCTCAGGCTCCCTGAGAATTTTAAGGACCGGAGAGTTTATGGCTCCCTCCTCAATGCCTACGTGAGGGATGAATCGAGAGAAAAAGCTGAGGCTCTGCTCAACACTATGAGGGAGAAAGGATACGCCCTGCACCCTCTTCCCTTTAACGTCATGATGACTCTCTACATGAACCTTAGGGAATACAACAAAGTTGACGCTATGGTCTTCGAGATGAAGCAGAAAGATATTCGCCTCGACATTTACTCCTACAACATCTGGCTCTCCTCCTGCGGCTCCCTAGGATCGGTTGAGAAAATGGAGCAGGTGTATCAGCAGATGAAATCAGATGTTGCCATTAATCCCAACTGGACCACTTTTAGCACAATGGCCACCATGTACATTAAGATGGGCGAAACTGAGAAAGCCGAAGATGCACTGAGGAAGGTTGAAGCAAGGATTACTGGTCGTAATCGCATTCCATACCACTACCTCTTGAGTTTGTATGGCAGCGTTGGTAACAAGAAAGAGCTGTACCGGGTCTGGAACGTCTACAAATCTGTTGTCCCGAGCATTCCTAATTTGGGCTACCACGCTTTGATCTCGTCCCTGGTGAGAATGGGAGATATTGAAGGGGCCGAGAAGATATACGAAGAATGGCTTCCAGTCAAGTCTTCTTATGACCCCAGGATACCAAATCTTCTCATGAATGTGTACGTCAAAAACGACCAAGTAGAGAAAGCTGAGGGGTTGTTCGACCACATGGTTGAAATGGGAGGAAAACCAAGTTCAAGTACGTGGGAGATTCTAGCCGATGGTCATACCAGGAAGAGGAGGATTCCAGAAGCTTTGACTCGTCTGAGAGAAGCTTTTTCGGCTGAAGGGTCGAGCAATTGGAGGCCAAAGGCATTGGTACTGTCAGGCTTCTTCAAGCTCTGTGAGGAGGAATCGGATGTTCCTAGTAAAGAGACCGTTTTGGAATTGTTGAGGCAATCGGGGCGTCTTCAAGATATATCTTACAAAGCTCTTATTGATGTACACAACTGCGAGGATGAGAGTGACGGGACAGAGGTGTTAGTAAAGCAGCTACAAGATGATTTGTAATCAAATAGAAACAGTCCTAGATCTGGCTTTAAATCAACTGAGGAAATGAGATCATATGTACGCACTAGAGACAACCTACTAGTGAAATATGAATGTAAGCCGCGAGGGAGTTTTATCCTATTGGTGCTTAGGGAATTCAATTGGGAGTGGAGTAGACTTGTACATTTCTTTGATTGTTTGCCTAAAAGGCTAGGAAGCACAGACGAAGCTCTTTTATTTTGGGCCGGACTTAAAGGCCCGCTATTGAATTTATAGTGATAGGCCTGTGTGGCTCAAAGGCCCATTTTAATGAGATATCTTCACGGAATCCGTTTGAGAGAGAGAGACGGTGATCGGGGCAATGGCGACGAAAGGCGCGGCGGCGGCGTACCCTAGCGCGGCTCGGATATCTGATTCTCCATGTTATCTACAGTACTCTGCTTCTCTGAAATGTGAGTCACGCTCCCGATCTTCCTCTTCCTTTTAATTTCTGATTGTTTCGAGGATTTGAGATTCTGTTACCCTCTTTAGTTTTGATACATGTCATCCTTGTTCCATTAATCATATCACTCCACGAATCAACACCATTTATTCTCATATAGCTCTCGTAGCTTCTGTCAAGTTTCATGAGTTCCATAACGAATTAGCAATGGTTGATTAGATCTCATATATTTGAATATGTCCCCTTAAGATTATGTCCCGTATCTTCTTATAATGTGGGATTCCTTGATAGTTGATGTGTTTCCGTTTTCTTACTTGACCAATTTCATGATTGAACTCTCAGGTCTTGAAGAATTTGGATCAGACAAGAGTAAATGCCAGGATCATTTTGATGTGTACAAAGAATGCAAGAAGAAAGAGGTTGTTGTGAATTCACATTTTTCAGTGTTAGTTACCAACTTCTCTTCTTACACTATGTTTTGTTCCGCAGAGGGAAGCTCGACTGGAACGCAATAAGACACGGTCTTTGTTCTCGTGAATGCAGACTATGGATCCTCGAATGCTACCGATGTCTAAGAACATCATCACCTAGACCTAGCATCCTCTTGTTTTATTTGCAGTGACGCCTCTGAGAAGTGGTGTTTTGTGTTTCACATGGTATAGTTGTACGGTATAAATAATAATACGTTGAAAGTGTTTGTCAATGTTATTTTACTATTCCATTTGGGGTGATATGGATTTGGGGGTTACGCTACATGTTAAACGACTTGATGATACCAAGTCGTTAGAGCTTTGACCAATAATCCAGGTTTTTTTTTTGCGTACGGGCCTAATTGGGTTTCCTTGTAAAATATATGGGCTACCAGGTGGTTGGTTTGGTGAGCTGTTAGAAGCCAAATCGCCGCCTTGCATGATTCTTCCTCTGATTTGACTGAGTGCGTCGTCGTCGTCTTCCTCACGCGTTATCTCCCTAATAATAAGATATGGTGATCGAAATCTTCAGCTGAATCGTTCCGAGAATAATAATTATAATGTACCCGCCACCTCCCTCAAGCATCTACGCTCCTTCGATGCTGGTGAATTGCTCCGGCTGCCGGACGCCTCTCCAGCTCCCATCAGGCACCCGATCTATACGCTGCGTTCTCTGTCAGGCTGTTACTCATATCGCCGACCCCCGCACCGCCCCTCCTCAACCTTCCTCCGCCTCTGCTCCGGCTCCCCACATCCACACGCCTCCTGCCGGGCAGCTGCCTCACCCCCATGGCAGGAAGAGAGCCGTGATCTGTGGTATCTCGTACCGATTCTCTCGCCATGAGCTCAAAGGCTGCATCAATGACGCCAAGTGCATGCGACACCTTCTCATTAACAAGTTCAAATTCTCCCCAGATTCCATTCTCATGCTCACCGGTATTTCTACCCTCCCTCAGACTCTATTCTCATCAACCATTTGTGAAATTTTACCGTACGTTCATATTTGCCGCTTCCATTCAAACGCATAATTGTTGATGCAGAGGAAGAAACTGATCCATATCGTATCCCGACCAAGCAAAACATGAGGATGGCATTGTATTGGCTCGTGCAAGGGTGTACAGCTGGCGACTCACTTGTCTTTCACTACTCGGGTCATGGTTCCCGTCAAAGAAACTACAACGGTGATGAAGTTGATGGCTATGATGAAACTCTCTGTCCTCTGGATTTTGAAACTCAGGGGATGATTGTAGATGATGAAATCAACGCTACTATTGTACGCCCCCTTCCACATGGTGTCAAGCTCCATTCTATTATCGATGCTTGCCATAGTGGCACGGTCCTGGATTTACCATTCCTATGCAGAATGAGCAGGTTACTAAATGCCAAGCTGTGTACCTTTCTGTTACTCCTTTTTATTTGACACACATCCATATTTGTTATTGCAAACAGAGATGGGCATTATTTGTGGGAGGATCATCGGCCAAGTTCAGGTGTGTGGAAAGGAACAGCTGGTGGAGAAGCCATATCATTCAGTGGATGTGATGATAATCAGACTTCCGCAGACACATCAGTAAGTAGAACGAATCTGATCTTACGTCTTGCAATTGCACTTGGTTCCTCGACTGATGATTGAAACACGTATATATATACAGGCGCTGTCAAAGATCACGTCTACTGGTGCTATGACTTTCTGCTTTATTCAAGCGATAGAACGCAGTGCACAAGGCACAACCTATGGAAGCATTCTAAATTCGATACGCACCACAATAAGGAATACAGGGAATGAGGGTGGCGGTAGTGGTGGAGTTGTTACGACTGTGATGAGCATGCTTTTGACAGGGGGAAGTGGTATTGGGGGATTAAGACAGGTAAAATCCTTTGTTTCTCTTTTGTGTTTGTACAGATTCGTAATAATGTGCTTTTACATCTGTTTTTACAGGAGCCTCAACTGACTGCTTTTCAACCATTTGATGTCTATGCAAAGCCTTTCACTCTCTAGTAGTAATAACTTATATTTATGTATAGCGCGAGTGGAGTGTGATGCGAATTTGTCCATTTAAACCCTTTCGTTTTGATTTTTCTTTCAAAAATAATTTGAGGAAAACATTGATTCGGGGCTTCAATAACAAAATGTGCCATCTATTATTTAGTCTTTACAAACAACAAGCCAATGGTTTGGCTCTCAGAATCAACTCTTAAAGGTGTTTATTGGATAGACACGAGGAAGACAAGAGAATGCCAAGAAAGCTATTGAGAAGACTCGTACAAATTAAGTGTGCATTGCTGCAAGAAAAAGCACTTCCGCTGTAGCAGCCTGTTCTTTGTTTGATGCCCCGGCCGTTATCTTCCAGAGCAAAGGAAGAGTTTGTTCCACCATCACTAAAGAGAAGGCACCAAAAGAAGGTACCTTTATGCAACCTAGCCATTCCCACTCCAACCTCAGTATGCGACCTGTTCCTGAGCACCAATAACGCTCTGTTATCTCTGAAGAGAATGTCTGAGAAAGCAACTTCTGGTGATGCATACTTAGAGCTGCAGCCGAGGATATGGCCTGTTATTGTACCAAAGGTGGGCAGTTCTACACCACAGTTTGGGGCAAAAACTTGAGTGAAGTCGTCTTCAGGGGGTTCACAGCTCAGAGTGTTGTTGACACTGCAATTCCCCTCGCAGACCTCAGCATACTGGAGGGCCATGCAGCCAAGACCAGGATTCTCGTTTAGTTTGCTGAGTTTCCGGTTTGTTCTGTTCTGGTTCAAGATGTTCACCATTTCATGAGCTGGGTTTCCTGCAACCATTCTAGCACTCAGTCCCGCCTAACGGTTTTAGGGTATGGATCAACATAATAATCTATCAAATCTGGTTCTGAATAGTAAAGAGGACTTGAGATAAATCAGAGAGAGTGGCGTATAGTGTATTAATGTAAAACCCGGCCAAATGCTGAACGAGAGAGATCCAAGTCTAGACTCGCAATATGGGGGGGTGGGGGGGGGGGTGTTAAAGCAAAGTGAAGTGAAGAAAGTTACCGTGAAGCTTGGAGCTAGCTGGCCCTGAGAGTGAGAGAAACAGTAAAATCGACTTCAAAAAGCTAAATTCGTTCTTCATTTAGGGGAAGCTCTTGTTTTTTTTCTTCTCTCCTCTGAATTCCCTGTGTAAAAAACAAAAAGAAAGAAAAGAGAATAGATGAGTGGAGATGGAGATAAGAATGTGTTACATAGTTGCCTTAAACGAAGAACCCGAGAGAGAGAAAAGGCCTTTTGATAATTGGGCTTTGATATTGGGCTTATCCATTGTAATTGAATGAAGAAAGAAGGAAAGTAGGGGATTTCATTAAATGGGTATCGTTGGGGGCCGGTGGAGACATTGATGTATGAAGAGATTATAAAGCCGAATTTTGGCGAGGCATGTAATCAATGACCCATTGGCTCCTCTCCTTTGCATCTTTGAAGTTTGAGGTTTCCTTAACTTTTTCTGGGGTTTTTAAAATAAATGTTGCAGCAACATTTTTACTTTGGTAAAGCGGACCCACCACCATGTGCTTCTTCTTATTGGTGCATCAGTAGCCCACATGGTGGTGATGCTTCTATATAATATAAGAGCATCTTTATCAGAGATCCTACACACGGAGTTTTCCCAATTTTTTTTTTTTTCTTTTTTTTTTTTTTTTAAATTTGATTTTTTATTGTTTATCGCAACACGTGACGTTTCTCGGAAAGATTCAGTGTTTTGCAGACACAGAAAACACTAAGAAAACACAAAATAGTGGACTTCACATAGAAAGACCCCAAAAAAATGACCGATGAAGATGGTCTAACCTATCACATTCTAAACAAGTATCTCCAAAACCCACTTCCTTGAACTTGTTCGACAATTACTAGCTCAAGTGCCTTTGGATGGCTTCAACGCCCGGAGTTCTGACGGAGTAGCCATGGAATCCCCTTGGTAGCTTCAAGTACCTCTTGGTTGCCCCGTTGGTGATGGTGAGCATGCACCTGTACGTGACGGTTGACGATGAAGAGAAAGACCTTGGGAGACTGCTCATAGTCGTGTTAATGCTGTGGAGAATAGTTCACAGCCAAATATGGATCAGCCTGTCGCGCCAAAGGACGGCCAAGGGTAGGAAGAAGATCGTGGACAAGCCCATTGAGTTCGAGCAGGTAGACAGAGAGCGCTCATGGGACGACCAAATCATATTTAACACTCTCCTCGTGTATCTCACCAACATCAAGCTCCCAGGTTCCTCCCGCCTTCCCTTCTGGAGACCAGACGGAGCTATTCTCATAGCTCTCACGCTGGTCCCGTCGAGTTCCTCTACTACTGGTTCCACAGAGCTCTCCACCACCACTTCCTCTACTCTCGCTACCATTCTCACCACCACTCCTCCATTGTCACCGAGCCCACCACGTGTACGTACCTTTATCCCTGATAATTTACTTGTACTCTAAGTCATACATCGATCCCTTCATATCTTTAATCAAACTTTGCAGCTGTGGTACACCCTTTCGCCGAGCACATTGCCTACAAACTACTCTTCGCCATACCCACGGCGTCCCTGTGTGGGATCCTATCCATTGTTCCCGTCATTGCATACATTACTTACATTGACTTCATGAACAACATGGGGCACTGCAACTTCGAATTTTTCCCTAAGCGTCTCTTCCACCTTTTCCCTCCCCTCAAGTTCCTCTGCTACACCCCATCGTACGCCTTTTTTTCAGCACTATACTATACTATTTAGATTTGAATGTATGCATGCTTCTATAACATGGCATCAAATATGTTGAAGGTTCCACTCGCTCTACCACACGCAGTTCAGGACCAACTACTCCCTGTTCATGCCAATCTACGACTACATCTACGGGACAACCGACAAGTGGAGCGAGTCGTTGTACGAGAGGTCTTTGGAGAAAGAAGAGGAATCACCCGACGTCATCCACCTCACTCACCTCACCACACTCGATTCCATCTACCAAGTGCGTCTTGGCTTCCCGTCCCTCTCCTCTCGCCCCCTGTGGTCTCGATCCCCATGGTACCTCGCCTTCTTCATGTGGCCCTTCACTCTCCTCTGCTCCTTTGCCCTCACCTCCGCTCTCTTTTCGCGCACCTTTGTCTTTGAGCGAAACCGTCTCCGTAACCTCACCCTTCACTCTCACCTCCTTCCCAAGTTTACCTTTCACGTAAGAATTTTGCATACGCACTATAAACTACTTTTTATCTCTTAATTGAAGCAGACGGATTTACTTTCTAAGGTGGACTTCACACCACTATCTTCACACAGTACAACACAAAATACACATTTATACTTTCTTTCATACACAACAGAAAATATCACATTTATTCTTAATAAAACTGCAACGTCTTTAAATTGACCTAAAAATCCCAGTAATGTTTTTAAATTAATAAGAACCAGAAATAATAATACCCCAAAAAAAAAACAATAAACCTTTTTTCTCGTGGTCGTGGCCCGGGTATGCCTTTTGGAATTTGCATCTAAAGCTTACCATGCACGCTAATCTTGCCACATATGTACATGCGGCCGTAGCATAAATAGCAGCGCCACCATGAGTCCATCAATAATATCATAGAGGCAGCTATCCTTGAAGCAGATGAAAAGGGTGTGAAAGTAATGAGTCTTGACCTGATGAACACTGTAAGTTCATTTACTTCAAATCCGTATCCTATGTACGTATGAATAGCTATTGGATTAGTAACTAATTAACACACGATTAATGAGAGGGAGGAGCTAAACGGGTATGGAGAAATCTACGTGCAAAAGCATCCGAAGTTGAATATAAGACTAGTGGACGGAAACAGCATGGCAGCTGCGGTGGTGGTCAATAGCATTCCAAAGGGAACCATGGAAGTTGTCTTTAGAGGCAATTTCTCAAAGGTTGCTTCGGCCATTGTCTTTGCTCTATGCCAAAAGGGCGTCAAGGTACGTGAATATATGTGAAAATTAAATTTATTAAGCTTCTCGCTCAGACCAATAAAGAATATTGTATATAGGTGGTAGCGTTACGCGAGGAGGAACACAGCAAACTCATCAAATCTGGGGTCGTCAAGAATCTGGTACTGTCCACTAACAATAGTTATTATAACTCCCCAACAGTGTAGTTATTGGGGGATGGAATAGGGAAAGAAAAGCAGATGAAGGCAAAGGAAGGAACCCTCTTTATTCCCTTTTCTTACTTCCCGCCCAACAAACAACGCAAGGACTGTTTCTACCACTCCACTCCAGCTATGCTTGTTCCCAAGTCTGCCCAAAACATCAACTCCTGTGAGGTATACATAATTTAATATGTTCATATATATAAATTATATATGTTACTTATAGCATGCACATTGGTAGATGAGAGTCTCTACAAATTTTAAAATTTTTAATAAAGACAAAGTAGTTGACCAATAGGAAGAAGACATGTGAGAGAGGGGTCTCCTTCTTATTGGTTCATTTTCTTTTTGAATTTAAAGATTATTTTTGACTCACATGTGGCTTGGAAGGAGGGTGATGAGTGCGTGGAGAATAGGAAGCATAGTGCATGCGCTTGAGCTTTGGGAAGGACATGACTGCGGCAACACTAGCAACTTCAGTCTCCACACCATCTGGGAAGCTGCTCTCCGCCATGGTTTCCAACCTCTCCTTCTCCCACCATCTCATCTCTGATCTTTTCATTTTCTGTATCGATCCATCTCCCCCTCTCTTGAAAATCTACTTCCCTTCAGCTTGTTTTGTAGTTTATGTTTGATCATGTTATTTATCGACTATACAAGTACTTGTTATGTTTGTTGTGCGTGCGACATTTATATTATAAAAGGCAAACAATTACGTCCATTGATATGCTTTTTTAAACAACACATAATATACAAACAAAAATCTCTGCTGATCTAAATTAGAAAAACTCTTTAGAAACACTGATTTAAAAAACAAAATCTGGGTCCATCATGACATCAATAGTTACAACTAGTTTACGAGGTTTACTTCAAAGGTCCATACCCTTGCATGGTCCACTCGCTACCTAATCTAGGAGTTGTAGGGTATACGTACCATCAATTTAATTTGTGGCGGTGAGAGAAGGAGTGACTAAGAATGAAACGTACGAGTATTCAATGCTCGCTTAAGAGGGTGTGCCCTCTTAACACTTATCTAGATCTTCTCAGTTTCGTTCATTTAATGTTGGAGCAACAGACGCTAGCTGGCGCTTCAACGTGCATGATCTTTGTTGGCTAGTAGTTGTTGACAAGCATCATTACGTAACACTGCCTAATTAACTTGGTTCATCAGTATTCGTTTATGGGAAACCAGTATTTCATATTATAAAATACAAACTAAAAACCACCGGATAAAGAAAACGGAAAGTTTGTGCTAGTTGTCTTACAAGTTATAACCATCTGGATTAAAATCTTTATCGTATATGTTATTGACAAAACAATATACAAATCGGCTTGGAGATAATCAAATGTTCTGCTTTAGTAGTGGGTTGTGTAGTGCAAGAAACAAAAGTTAATAGGACTACCATGGAAACAAATCTTAAACCTTATAGGTCTCTTGCCTCAGGCTTTTTCACTATTGGAAATGATAAATCTTGTTCTTTCTGATATGATGCGTGGACTAATTTTGAACAGCTACTCAACTTCGTTAGACATAAATGACCTCATATTATTGAACTCCCCATTTATTTCGAAAGTAGTTCATTTTATGATGTTGGCGGTTTAAAGAGCTCAGCCAAACCACAGAAGATTTAAGCTGCCACTTGACCTCTGTAGCTCTGACCGACTTCTTACAAACAGATTGTACCGGTTACCAAAGAGATTGTCGCCTCGCCGTGCGTAACAGGTGTTTCGAAGCTTGAAGCACCTCTTCAAGTAACTGTTTTTATCTACTATAATCGTCACTAGTGTGAAATGAACCTCACTTTAACTTATGACCAAAATATTTATATAGAAAGCCATCCAAATTATGCGGTACATTTCCTTACGTCGTGGATATGATAATCGATATTCGATAGATGGGGGTCATTAGCTGAGTGTCATAAATGATGTCCATGTGGGAAGAGTACATGTTTGGTCTAAGCATGCCCCACCACAAGGAAGTGGGCTGGTGGGAAGATAGGGGTGGTTTCGTCATACTACATCTAGCAATTAAAAAGTTTGATACGTTTTCTATATAATGTACGTGACAAGAATTGGAGAGACACGCATACCAATACTACATTCGACGGTATAATGGCCACAAAACCAGGAGTCCTCACCGATTGGCCTTGGACACCCCTAGGGAGTTTCAAGGTGCACTCTGTTTTTTTTGTTGTCTAATTATTATAATGCGTGCTTATGGTTGAACCTTGTTGCTGACATGTGATTTTTGACGTGGAAACGATACAAAAGTACATAGTTATTGCACCATGGGCAGTCCATAGCACATACAAGTTTGTGACAGATGATCTGGAGAAGATGGATCTCGGGTACACCCTCATATTCCCCTTCTTGCTCTTGAGAATTCTGCACAACCAGGTTTGGATCTCTCTGTCCCGTTACTATACGGCGAAGGGAAAGAGGCGCATCCTCGACAAAGGAATCGACTTCAATCAGGTCGACAGGGAGACCAACTGGTGCGTTTTACATAATTTTGATCTACCTGCCTAGCTAGTGTTTTATGTGAGCTAAATAAGTATGTATTCAACTGTAATGAATTAACTTTTGTTCATATATGCATGCGCAGGGATGACCAAATATTGTTCAACGGAGTGCTGTTCTATGTAGGGTTCTCGCTGTTGCCGGAGGCCAAGCAACTTCCCTTGTGGAGGACAGACGGAGTGTTGATGACTACGCTACTTCATGCCGGACCGGTGGAGTTCCTCTATTATTGGCTCCACAAAGCTCTCCACCACCACTTTCTTTACTCCCGCTACCATTCCCACCATCACTCCTCTATCGTCACTGAGCCCATCACTTGTAACTCTTATTTATTACCTTGATTTCTGTTTTTGTTATTTTTTAATTCATATACATATTTTTAAACCATGTATAATATGATCAATTTTATGCAGCGGTGATACATCCATTTGCGGAGCACATCGCCTACTTCATGCTCTTCGCGATACCACTGCTTACGACGTTGCTAACGAATACTGCGTCCATAGCGTCTTTCGCCGGATACATAATCTACATAGACTTCATGAACAACATGGGACACTGTAACTTCGAGCTCGTCTCTAAGCGCCTTTTCCACTTTTTTCCTCCCCTCGAGTTCCTCTGTTACACTCCTTCGTAAGTCCATAACGCCTCCTCTACTGTTTCATATATATATATATATAATATATACATACATATATAGAGAAAGAAAGAAAATTGAATACCAAAACTTTCAGAAAACAATTGGCCTATTCCTGCTTTGAAGTAATAAAAACTAGAAAATTTAATACTCTCCTTCTACCGTCTTGTATCACTGGAAACGATTTTTGATATCAGCTATAAACAACTATTTATATCACAGTAATTAATTTTCGAGTATGGGTATCGCAATTTCTAAGAAAACAATAAAGCATATTTATACATGTATATTATTAAGTTTATAACTGGCTTGCATAGACATTCTCCTTTCCTGTATAACAACCGTGACGTGATATTATTGCACCCTTTATTTGGTCGTCAACTACCGAATCCATGGACCACAAGAAAAACAATTTGTCTGGATATTTTTTTTTTTTTTAACTATTTAATCTATCTCGCTCAGCTTATCGGCACATATTCCAATTTCTCCCAACTTTAGGCATTAATATCTTCGGTAACCAAATATCTTTTGAAGCTATATAATGTCAAATTCAGTATGCTATATGTATCAGGTGGTCCCCTAAAGTCTGAAGTTATTAACCATCTTAATACATATTTCATTTTAAGAATTTGTGGTTTTCATTTTCCGTGTCAATTTTAATGCAAGGTTACTGTAAAGTCTAAACGCTAAAGAAACCAAATACAAATTAACAATTTATCGTTTTAATATTTTTTACCTTTGGATGATAGATGGATTATGAGAGTTAAACAAAAAATAATGGATTATGCATGAGAATTGCAGATTCCACTCGCTGCATCACACGCAGTTCCGGACCAACTACTCCCTCTTCATGCCCTTGTATGACTACATCTACGGCACAATGGATGAAACCACGAACACAGTGTACGAGAAATCTCTACAAAGAGGAGAAGATAGAGTGGACGTGGTGCACTTAACTCACCTGACGACGCCAGAGTCCATATACCATTTGCGCATTGGCTTGGCCTCATTTGCCTCGTACCCCTTCTCTTATAGATGGTTCATGCGCCTTTTGTGGCCTTTCACCTCTCTCTCCATGCTCTTCACGCTCTTCTACGGCCGCCTCTTTGTCGCTGAGAACAACTCCTTCAAGAAGCTCAACTTGCAGTCTTGGATAATACCGAGATATAATCTACAGGTCCTCATCATCATCATCTACAGCTTAATTGATTATTTTGTAAATGAATTTATAAGAGATATATCTAGACTGATTAATTATCCGATGCATATATATATATATATATGATGCATGCAGTACTTGTTAAAATGGAGGAAAGACGCGATCAACAACATGATTGAGAAAGCGATACAGGAGGCAGATAAAAAAGGAGTGAAAGTGCTTAGCCTTGGTCTCATGAACCAAGTAAAGAAACAATCTCTGACTCTATTGGCTTTATATTGGCTACTGTTAAAGCTGGTGTGAGTTAAAACTTGAAACAGGGGGAGGAGCTGAATAGGAACGGAGAGGTGTATATCTACAAGCATCCAGAAGTGAAAGTCAGAGTGGTGGATGGCAGTAGATTAGCAGCAGCCGTTGTGATCAATAGTGTACCCAAATCAACTACAAACGTAGTGATGACGGGCAATCTCACTAAGGTTGCCTACACCATCGCCTCTGCTCTTTGCCAGAAAGGTGTTCAGGTGCTCTTTGGTTTTCTTTTTGCTTCTCTGTTGTGATGTCTGATAGAAAAGACAATTAATGATGTGATTACATTCTTTATATAGAAAACTAAATTCCGAGCTTAAACTACTTGTATTGATGCTCACTCATACCATTTTCATGTGATGTCATCCGCAGGTCTCAACTCTGCGCCTAGACGAGTATGAAAAAGTAAGATCATTCGTTCCACGAGAATGCAGAGACTATTTGCTCCATTTAACCTCTGAAGAACTCTCATCAAACAAGGTAATTCATTAAGTGTATCAATACACAATGAATAAAAAAAGCACAGTAGTAGTCAAAAATCATGTTTATAAAACTAGCTAATGGATTTTGAGTGAGTTAAAGGTATGGCTGGTGGGAGAAGAAACAACAAGAGAAGAACAAGAAAAAGCCACAAAAGGGACACTGTTTATACCATTCTCACAGTTCCCCCTCAAGCAGTTTCGTAGAGATTGTATCTATCATACCACACCGGCATTGATTGTTCCAAAATCTCTGGTTAATGTCCACTCATGTGAGGTAAGTATACTAAGCTACCCAATCCAATTAATTGATTATAGATACAATAGGTTTTAATTAAATAAACACTTATGCAGAACTGGTTACCGAGAAAGGCAATGAGTGCAACTAGAGTGGCCGGCATATTGCACGCCTTAGAAGGATGGGAAATGCATGAGTGCGGCACATCCATTATTCTCTCGGATTTGGACCAAGTATGGGAAGCCTGTATCAGCCACGGCTTCCAACCACTCATCCTTCCTCATCATTAAAACTGCAACCAAAACAATGCAAGATTTTACCAAAATGAAGGCTACTCGTTGTGTGCTTCTATTTCCCATGACCCATTACTCTTCCACACATGAACTATAAATAAAGCGCACACATATATGAATTTAAATATATATTTATGGATATCAAGCTTTTGGTGACTATGGTATTAATAATAATAAGAGTACTACATATATTTAATCTTTTCTTCCGTATCATGAAGCGTTACTATGATTTTTTTTGGTTGGTGTTTGCAGTTATCATAGTAGTCTAAAATCCATCGAATATTATTTCTGATATTTTAAAAAATTAGTCTTTATAGGTAATATATATTACCTTTTAGAAACATCTTTACATGAATACAAATTTTTTTTCTTGATACATGAATACAGCAAGATTTGTGGTCAATCCTACGCATATTGTCAAGCAACATGGATTGTTCTAGTGCCACACATATATAAATGAAAGAAAGAAAGTTTCAGAAATAGTTGATTCCAATTCGAAAGTATCTTGATTTTTCTATGATCATTCTATGAGGACTTTATAGTTTGACAAAATAAACATATAACCGAGTATCTAGATTGCCTACTGTCAATAATAATCCTAACATCTTTACGATATTTTATAACTAACTAATGTTCCTGTACCATAACCTTTTTTATTTTTTTATTTGGAATTTATTACCAACTAACGTCACACTTATCTCTATCTCCCGTATTTCATATTTAAGTTGTATATGTTGGTTGTTGCTTTGTTTTCGCACTTTACTAGTTCCATAATGAAAGTGGATTGGCGTCCACACTTTCGTTACTTATTGGCTAGATTACTATTGAGAGTTAGGATTTAGGGTGCACTATTCATTTAAGGCTTAGGTTTTACTATTCATTTAGGGTTTAGGGTTAGGATGCACTATTCATTTAGGGTTTAGGGTTAGGATGCACTATCATTTCAGGTTTAGGGTTAGGATGCACTATCATTTAGGGTTTAGGGTTTGAGGTGTACTATTAATTAAGGGTTTAAGGTTTATGATTTAGGGTTTACTATTCATTTAGGGTTTAGGATGCACTATTCATTTAAGGTTTAGGGTTTAAGGTGTACTATTCATTAAGGGTTTTAGGATTTAGGTTTTACTATTCATTTAGGTTTTAGGGTTACTATTCTTTTAGGTTATACTATTCATTAGAGTTTACTATTCATTTAATGTTTAGGGTTTAGGGTTTAGGGTTTAGGGTTTAGGGTTTAGGGTTTAGGGTTTTAGGGTTTAGGGTTTAGGGTTTAGGGTTTAGGGTTTAGGGTTTTAGGGTGTAGGGTTTAGAGTTTAGGGTTTAGGGTCTAAAGTTTAGGGTTTAGGGTTTAGAGTTTAAGGGTTACGGTTTAGGGTTTAGAGTTTAGGGTTTAGAGTTTAGGGTTTAGGGTTTGGAGTTTAGGGTTAGGGTTTAGGGTTTAGGGTATAAGGTTTAGGGTTTATGGTTTAGTTTGGGGTTAGGGTTTAGGCTCAGGTTTGAGGCCCAGGCCCAGGCCCAGGCCCAGGCCCAGGCCCAGGCTCAGGCCCAGGCCCAGGCCCAGGCCCAGGCCCAGGCCCAGGGTTCAGGCCCAGGCTCAGGCTCAGGCCAGGCTCAGGCTCAGGCTTGTAGGTTTAGGTTTAGGTTTAGGCTCAGGTTTAGGTTTAGGCTCAGGTTTAGGCTTCAGGTTTAGGTTTAGGTTTAGGTTTAGGCTTAGGTTTAGGTTTAGGTTTAGGTTTAGGTTTAGGTTTAGGTTTAGGGTTTAGAGTGTGGGTTTATAGTTTAAAGGTTTAAGGTTTAGGGTTTTGGATTTAGGTTTAAGGTTTAAGGTTTAGGGTTTAGGGTTTAAGGTTTAGGGTTTGGGGTTTAGGGTATAGTGTTTAAGGGTTTAGGGTTTAGGGTTTAGGTTTAGGTATTAGGGTTTAGGGTTTAGGGTTAAGGTTTAGGGTTACAGGTTTACGGTTTAGTGTTTAGGTTTAGGTTTAGGGTTTAGGTTTAGGCCCAGGCCCAGGCCCAGGCCCAGGCCCAGGCCGCAGGCCCAGGCCCAGGCTCAGGCCCAGGCTCAGGCTTCAGGCTCAGGCTTAGGCCCAGGCCTAGGCTTTAGGTTTCAGGTTTAGCAGGCTTGAGTTTAGGTTTGTGGCTTAGGTTTAGGTTTAGGTTTAGGTTTAGGTTTAGGCTTGTGGGTTTAGGGTTTAGGTTTAGGTTTAGGTTTAGGTTTAGGTTTAGGTTTAGGTTTAGGTTTAGGTTTAGGGGTTTAGGGTTTAGGTTTAGGTTTAGGGTTTAGGTTTAGGTTTAGGTTTAGGTTTAGGTTTAGGTTTAGGTTTAGGTTTAGGTTTAGGTTTAGGTTTAGGTTTAGGTTTAGGTTTAGGTTTAGGTTTAGGTTTAGGGTTTAGGTTTAGGTTTAGGGTTTAGGTTTAGGTTTAGGGTTTAGGGTTTAGGTTTAGGTTTAGGTTTAGGTTTAGGGTTTAGGGTTAGGTTTAGGTTTAGGGTTTAGGTTTAGGTTTAGAGGTTTAGGTTTAGGCTCAGGCCCAGGCCCAGGCCCAGGCCCAGGCCCAGGGGCCCAGGCCCAGGCCCAGCCAGGCCCAGGCCCAGGCCCAGGCCCAGGCTCAGGCCCAGGCTTCAGGCCCAGGTTTCAGGTTTAGGTTTAGGAGGTTTAGGCTTTGGCTTGTGGGTTGTGCTTAGGTTTAGGTTTAGGTTTAGGGTTTAGGTTTAGGTTTAGGTTTAGGTTTAGGTTTAGGGGTTTAGGGTTTAGGTTTAGGGTTTTAGGTTTAGGTTTAGGTTTAGGTTTAGGGGTTTAGGTTTAGGTTTAGGTTTAGGTTTAGGTTTAGGGGTTTAGGTTTAGGTTTAGGTTTAGGTTTAGGTTTAGGTTTAGGTTTAGGTTTAGGTTTAGGTTTAGGTTTAGGTTTAGGTTTAGGGGTTTAGGGTTTAGGTTTAGGTTTAGGTTTAGGTTTAGGGTTTAGGTTTAGGTTTAGGGGTTTAGGTTTAGGTTTAGGTTTAGGTTTAGGTTTAGGAGGTTTAGGTTTAGGTTTAGGGTTTAGGGCCCAGGCCCAGGCCCAGGCCCAGGCCCAGGCCCAGGCCCAGGCCCAGGCCCAGGCCCAGGCCCAGGCCCAGGCCTGCCAGGGGCTCAGGCTCAGGCCCAGGCTCAGGCTCAGGCTTAGGCTTGGCCCAGGCCAGGCTCAGGCCCAGGCCCAGGCTTGTGCCAGGTTTAGGCTTAGGCTTTAGGTTTAGGTTTAGGTTTAGGTTTAGGTTTAGGTTTAGGTTTAGGTTTAGGTTTAGGTTTAGGTTTAGGTTTAGGTTTAGGTTTAGGGTTTAGGTTTAGGTTTAGGTTTAGGTTTAGGTTTAGGGTTTAGGTTTAGGTTTAGGTTTAGGTTTAGGTTTAGGTTTAGGTTTAGGTTTAGGTTTAGGTTTAGGTTTAGGTTTAGGTTTAGGTTTAGGTTTAGGGTTTAGGTTTAGGTTTAGGTTTAGGTTTAGGTTTAGGTTTAGGTTTAGGGTTTAGGTTTAGGGTTTAGGTTTAGGTTTAGGGTTTAGGGTTTAGGTTTAGGTTTAGGTTTAGGTTTAGGTTTAGGCCCAGGCTCAGGCCCAGGCCCAGGCCCAGGGCCAGGCTCAGGCCCAGGCTTAGGCTCAGGCCCAGGCCCAGGTTCAGGTTTAGGTTTAGGCTTAGGTTTAGGTTTAGGCCCAGGTTTAGGTTTGGTTTAGGTTTAGGTTTAGGTTTAGGTTTAGGTTTAGGTTTAGGTTTGGGGTTTAGGTTGGGGTTTAGGTTTAGGTTTAGGTTTAGGTTTAGGTTTAGGGGTTTAGGTTTAGGTTTAGGTTTAGGTTTAGGTTTAGGTTTAGGTTTAGGTTTAGGTTTAGGTTTAGGTTTAGGTTTAGGTTTAGGTTTAGGTTTAGGGTTTAGGTTTAGGTTTAGGTTTAGGTTTAGGGTTTAGGTTTAGGTTTAGGTTTAGGTTTAGGTTTAGGGTTTAGGTTTAGGTTTAGGTTTAGGTTTAGGTTTAGGGTTTAGGGTTTAGGTTTAGGTTTAGGTTTAGGTTTAGGTTTAGGGTTTAGGTTTAGGGTTTAGGTTTAGGTTTAGGTTTAGGGTTTAGGTTTAGGGTTTAGGCCCAGGCCCAGGCCCAGGCCCAGGCCCAGGCCCAGGCCCAGGCCCAGGCCCAGGCCCAGGCCCAGGCCAGGCCCAGGCCCAGGCTTAGGCTTCAGGCTCAGGCCTAGGTTTAGGCCAGGCTTCAGGTTTAGGTTTAGGCCCAGGTTTAGGGTTTTAGGTTTAGAGGTTTAGGTTTAGGTTTAGGTTTAGGTTTGGTTTAGGTTTAGGCTAGGTTTAGGTTTAGGTTTAGGTTTAGGTTTAGGTTTAGGTTTAGGTTTAGGTTTAGGGTTTAGGTTTAGGTTTAGGTTTAGGTTTAGGTTTAGGTTTAGGTTTAGGTTTAGGTTTAGGTTTAGGTTTAGGGTTTAGGTTTAGGTTTAGGTTTAGGGTTTAGGTTTAGGTTTAGGTTTAGGTTTAGGGTTTAGGTTTAGGTTTAGGTTTAGGTTTAGGTTTAGGTTTAGGGTTTAGGTTTAGGTTTAGGTTTAGGTTTAGGTTTAGGTTTAGGGTTTAGGTTTAGGTTTAGGTTTAGGGTTTAGGTTTAGGCCAGGCCCGGCCCAGGCCCAGGCCCAGGCCAGGCCCAGGCCCAGGCCCAGGCCCAGGCCCAGGCTCAGGCCCAGGCCCAGGCTCAGGCCCAGGCCCAGGCTCAGGCCCAGGCTCAGGCCCAGGCTTAGGCTTGGCCTAGGTTTAGGGTTTGTGCCCAGGTTTAGGTTTAGGTTTAGGCTTTAGGTTTAGGTTTAGGTTTAGGCTTAGGCCAGGTTTAGGTTTAGGTTTAGGTTTAGGTTTAGGTTTAGGGTTTAGGTTTAGGTTTAGGTTTAGGTTTAGGGTTTAGGTTTAGGTTTAGGTTTAGGTTTAGGTTTGTAGGTTTAGGTTTAGGTTTGGTTTAGGTTTAGGTTTAGGTTTAGGTTTAGGGTTTAGGTTTAGGTTTAGGTTTAGGTTTAGGTTTAGGTTTAGGGTTTAGGTTTAGGTTTAGGTTTAGGTTTAGGTTTAGGTTTAGGTTTAGGTTTAGGTTTAGGGTTTAGGTTTAGGGTTTAGGTTTAGGTTTAGGGTTTAGGTTTAGGGTTTAGGTTTAGGGTTTAGGTTAGGGCTCAGGCTCAGGCCTAGGCCCAGGCTCAGGCCCAGGCTCAGGCCCTAGGCAGGCTCAGGTTTAGGGGTTTAGGTTTAGGCCTAGGTTTAGGTTTAGGCAGGTTTAGGGTTTAGGTTTAGGTTTAGGTTTAGGTTTAGGTTTAGGTTTAGGTTTAGGCTTAGGTTTAGGTTTAGGGTTTAGGTTTAGGGTTTAGGTTTAGGTTTAGGTTTAGGTTTAGGGGTTTAGGTTTAGGTTTAGGTTTAGGTTTAGGTTTAGGGTTTTAGGTTTAGGTTTAGGGTTTAGGTTTAGGTTTAGGTTTAGGTTTAGGGTTTACGGTTGCGGGTTTAAGGTTTGGGGTTAGGGTTTAGGTTTAGGTTTAGGTTTAGGTTTAGGGTTTAGGGTTTAGGTTTAGGGTTTAGGGTTTAGGTTTAGGTTTAGGTTTAGGTTTAGGGGTTTAGGTTTAGGGTTTAGGTTTAGGTTTAGGTTTAGGTTTAGGGTTTAGGTTTAGG